>PVJC01005925.1:0-56931 GCA_004026665.1 Murina feae | reverse complement strand
AGGAAGGTTATTCACAGGATGATAAGAACAGATGTCCAGTAATTAGAAGTTTGCCCTCATCTACAGGTAGGTCATAAAAATTATTTCAGGTTATTACTCTTATGGACAAGACTCCAAATTTAAATTCTTTAAAAGAGAGGTAAAAGTTTATTTTGAGCTCACAGGGTCTCACATTACCTTCAGCTCAAAATAACCCACATGGTAAAGGGGTAGGTACCTCTCGGGTAGGCCTGTCCTGAGCCCCTTCGTCAGTGAACGACAAAGCCAGGACTGAAATGTTGCATGTTCTCCAGCTTCTGAGCACTTGCTCACAATGTCAGGAGCAGCCCCATGTCTCCCACTTTCCCCCTGACATTAACCCAGCCACCCACCCGACCTGAGTAAGTTCTTGGCAAAGCGTAACTGAGATCTTCCGTGGGGAGGAGGACAGCAGGAAACTGTGGTCCGCGGAGAAAAAAAGCCACACCATCCAAAGCCTAAGGAACAGTTGCTAATATTTTTAGTCAGCCAACCCCGTTTCTTGGAGCCTGCAAGAGGCTCCATAAATCCTAATCTTTTCCAGTTCTTGCTTCAGGCAGAGCATATGCCCAGTGTTGCTAGGTATGCTGGGGGTGTACTCATCCCTTGAGCTGTGCAGTGATGCAGGGACGCTTTGGGTTTCTGGGGAGGCCTGTTGACATTCCACAACCATCCTCAGGCCCAAAGCTGGGATGCTCACACCCTTCTGCCACATCCCCCACACAGATGGAGAACTTCTCTCTCAGTTAAAGCTATTCCTGGTGATGCAGAGCAGGTTCAGATCAAAGCCAAGAAATGTGAAGGCACTGGGTCCTGGCCGGGTAGCTCTGTTGGTTAGAGCATCATCCCCATATGCCAAGGTTGCAGGTTTGATCCCTGGTCAGGGCACATACAAGAATAAACCAATGAATGCATAAGTAAGTGGAGCAACAAATCGGTATTTCCCTCTCTTAAAAAAAAAATCAAGTTTGAAGGCACCTGGCTTGGGAGCCTGTGCTCTGCCAACACTCACGATGAAGCAAGAATGGGCATCAGAGAGCACTGCTCAAGCTCATACCACAGATGAGAAAATGGAGGCCTATGGGACGGTCACTTTCCAAGGCATGAGACCAGAAATCAGCAGCCCCCAGACAGGGCCTCTGTCTTCTGACGCCTGAGTGCTTTTCTAGCTAAAATAAAATGCAGTGACTGTTCCTGGAAAGACGGGTCACTGGAATATCTGTTTTTTGTGTGTGTGTGTTTAATCCTCATCCAAGGATATTTTTCTATTGATTTTAGAGAGAGTGGACGAGAGAGGGAAAGACAGAGAAATATCAATGTGAGAGAAACACATTGATTGGTTGCCTCATGCACACGCCCTGGCCAAGCCCCGGGCAGGGAGGAGCCTGCGACCGACTGGAACTGAACCCGGGACCCTTCAGTTCACAGGCCAACGCTCTATCCACTGAGCCAAACTGTAGGGTTGAAATATTTTTTTAATTAAGAAAATATTTTCCTCCTTTCAAAATATTTTTGTTCATCACAATGTTAAAAGTTCCTTATTCCCCACATGCACCAGGTCCCTCCCTGTGACCTTCCCAGACAGTACGTGATCGCAGTCCAGACCCTGGCTGGCCAGGGCCCAAGGAGGACAAGGCAAGAGCCTGTGCTCCCTGTGCTTCTGCTCTTTGTCCTTCTGTTCTAATTAGACCCGGGACTAATATTTACCTTGCATTCTACAAACAGGAAACGGGGGAGGGAGGGGAGCAGGGCTGGGCGAGGGGCTGTGTAGAACCAGGGCATGAGGAGCCTCGGGGATTTGGGCTGGTCCCTCTTCCCAGCCAGGCAGCAGGTCCTGGGAGATGAGAAGAAATAGAGCAGCGACCCTAGAGGCCCTGGCCCTGGCTCCACACCCCAGCAACCACTATACACACACATTCCTCCCCAGCTTCCCAGACGGGCAGGAGGGGAAGTGGGACCCTCCATCAGTGGCTGAGAGGCCGGGCAAATGTTGGCTGTTCCTGCCCCCATGTGTTCTGGGACAAGGTGGGCAGTACTCATTGAATCACACTTTTGTCTCTTTTTTCTTCTGTCTGTCTTTTGTGATCACACCAACCTCCCCCTTGGTTTACATCCATATATGTACGGATTATTAAGCACTTACTATAGTTCACGGGGTTTCAGTTCAAAATCCCCATTACCCCTCACATCCAAGTACGGTTCTCAATGTACAGGTGAGGAAACAGGCACCCAGAGATTAAAGCAACCACCACCACGAGTTAGTTCTGGAAGGAGCCTCAGGGGGACCTTGTGACCCCGCTGGCCCAAGCTGGCCCATGCTGGCCCATGCCTCAGGGAAGGAGGGCGGATGATGGAGGTTACACTGGTCTTTCCTTTGTGACTTCCTCCCAAACCTGTCCTCCCAGGAGGTGGGTGGACTATCTATTCACTTGTCCTCACGGCCCTGACCTGCTGACCTCTTCCTCACAACTGATTTCTTCATGTTAGTTTAACATTAACCCAGAGGGGTCAGGAGGAGCCCTGAGAGTCCCAGGAGCGACACACTATGCCGCACGTCCGAGGGCCGTGGCTACCTGGCTGCCTGGCCATGGTTGCCCTGTTTAGCCTTGGGCACAGCCAGCAGGGTAAGGAGGCCTTGGAAGCTGGGACAGGCTGGGGGGTGCTAGGAGATGGGCCCATGGGCGGGGGTCCATTTACTTGACAGAGAACCCAGAGTCTGCCTCCAGATGGGCCTCGGCCCTCGGTATCCAGCTTAGGAATGGGGTCTGGTGCACAGGGTTGGCTGGCTGGGACTCCTTCTCTCTTGCAATATGGCGATCAAGGAGCTGGGGGTGACCAATTAAAGGAGGGAGTTAGTGGGTCCTGTCGCCATCCCAGACCCCCACTTTCGGAAGCCACCAGGGCAGGCCAGGCTTGCTTCCTGCCCTCGTGATGGCCGAGTCAGCCGGGCTTCCTCAGGCCACTGTCCCCCCCTCCTCCTGCAGTGTTCCTGGCCCCGCAGCAAGCACTGTCGCTGCTCCAGCGGGTCCGACGTGCCAACAGTGGCTTCATGGAGGAGTTGCGTCGGGGCAACCTGGAGCGAGAGTGCGTGGAGGAGCAGTGCAGCTACGAGGAGGCCTTCGAGGCCCTGGAGTCTTCCACGGCCACGGTGAGGGCTGGGGGCCCTCCCAGTGGGCCCTCCTCTAGGGCCACAAATAAGGGGAACAAAGAGCTCAGTCTTCGCTGATAATTTCATCTCTGGGCCCCGTTTCACTGGGCTGCCAAGATGAGCAGCCCCTTTCCTTGAAGGCCAGACACCAGGTCCCAGGGGCCTGGGAGGCTCCAGGCCCTCAGGGCCTCTCAGTTCTCAGACATATGACTATGGAGGGACCTCTGGAGCCCCAGGCCCCCGTGGCCTCTCAGCTTTGGCTTTTCTGCTGAGTCTGCCACCTCGAGGTATGGGATTCTGGTGAGGCTGGGAGCCCTGGCACCCTTCCCTCCCATACCCCCTCTCCTCCTGTCCACCCACCCAGGACAATCCCTTGCTGTCTTTGTTGGGGTGAGGGAGCACCCCTCTCCTCAAATACCCTTCTCAGTGGGCTTGGGCTTTTGGAAACAAAAGTAGGGAACTCTGCCATAGACCTCCCAGAGCCTCCCCTGCGTGACCAGGGTAAGAGGAAAAGGAAAGTATAATGAGACATAACATTTACCCAGAAACAAAACAAAAAGGGTCCTGTCACGGCCTCACACTCAGCCCTTGTTTTTCAGGATGCGTTCTGGTCCAAGTACACAGGTGAGCACTGGGAAAGGCCTGCTTCAGGAAGGGCGTGCTGGGCCCCAGTGAGAGAATGTTCTGCTCTAGAGAATCTGGTCCATCAGTTCATCCATCCCCCACCCCATGCCTCATCCCTCCATGCATCCTTCGTCTAACTCTGTTTCTGAACATTGTCCCGCCCTTGACTTAAGCCCATCCTGCCCCTTTGGTGTTTATAGTGTATTATAAGGCTTCACAAGGTGATGGAGCAGTCATTGCAACCTGCTGACAATACCCCTGTCCTTCAAGGATTAGTTTAAATGCCATCATCACCTTGTGAAGCCTTATAATACACTATAAACAACAAAGGTATTTCTGGGTCTTTTCCAGCTTGTGACTCGGTGAAGACATCTCGAGAAAAGCTTGTTAAATGTCTGGAAGGTGAGGACCTGACATGGGGGTGGCGGGACCAGATACCAGGGGGACAGCCTGGGAGAAGAGCAGAGTAGGGGTGGGTTAGGAAGTGGCCCAGTGGGGCAGTCCCCGGCACCTGACACTGCCTTTCCATTCCTGCGATCAAAGATGTATCATTGTGGCTGGCTCTGTGCCTGGCAGTCAATAAGATGATTAATATTGGAGAAATGAACTAATGAATGGATAATGAATTAACGGTTAAGGCCTCATTCTCATCAGGCTTCTCTTCCCCATGTTCCTAGGACAGAGCTTTTATGATGTCACATTCATTCTCCGAAACCTGACGTGGCTCCCCATTGCTTCCACTACAAAGCACCAGCTTCTTAGCCTGGCGTAGCCTTCACCTCCCCCCTAACCTGATCTCCCATCGCACCAACCATGGCCAGACCCCAGCTGCACTTCTTGAACATGCAAGAGGGTTTGACTTCCTGGCCCTGGCTCACATTATCGCCTTCCCCTGGAGCAGTCGTTACAACCTGCTGACAACATCCCTGTCCTTCAAGGATTAGTTTAAATGCCATCATCACCTTGTGAAGCCTTATAATATACGATTAGTGTGACAATAGGCTCCATGGCATGGAACTCTAATTACTGGCCATCCTTTCAGTGGTTAAATAACTTGTTCAACAGATTTTGTGATGTGCCAGGCACTATTTCGAGTGATGGAGGTTTTAAGAGCTCAAGGAGCTCACAGTTTTATAGAAAAACAAAAACACAAAACATCCAAGTGATTGCTGGAAAAGTTGTGTTGCAGGTGCCGAGAGAACGTCAGAAGAAGGGGCCTTTAGTTTGTCAACAAGCTCAGGGATAGCTCCCTAGAAGAAGTAGAGTCCTACCTGGATTTGTGGGATACACTGATGAGTATGTACTAAGGCAAAGGAAATGGCCTGTGCTAAGGCCCTGAGGCATGAGGAGCCAAGCTAACGAGGCAGGTAGCCCAGGGCCTGACTAGGCCTTGTTCCCATGTTCATCCTGCTGGCCACGAGGAGCCACTGCATATAATCAGCTCCACAAGGGCAGGGACCTGCCTTGACTAGGACTGACTTATTCATCACTGGGTCCTTAATACCTGGCACAGGGCCTGTCAGAGGGTTGCCACATGGTGGGCATTAGTAAATATTTGGTGACTCCTGTTAAATGGATTGGACAACTGCTGAGTGCAGAGGAGGTGCTGAGTAAATTCAGGTTAAGGGTTGTGAGCCAGGAGCTTGGAGGGGGTGGAGAGCCAAGCTTTGCTAAGTGAGAGGGGGGACAAATCCTGCAGGTAACTGTGCCGAAGGTCTGGGTATGAACTACCGAGGGAACGTGAGCTCCACCCGGTCAGGCATCGAGTGTCAGCTATGGCAGAGTCGCTACCCACATAAGCCTGAGTGAGTGATGGGCAGGCCTGTGTGCCAGTGGGCAGAGAATGGGGAGCAAGGAGATGCTGGGGGGTGGGGGGAGGAGGAGGAGGGTACGCCTCTAGCTGAGCAATTTCCTTTCCAGAATCAACTCCACCACCCACCCTGAAGCTGACCTGCAGGAGAATTTCTGCCGCAACCCAGATGGCAGCACCTCGGGGCCTTGGTGCTACACTTCAGACCCCACTGTGCGGAGGGAGGAGTGCAGTATCCCTGTCTGTGGTGAGCTGGGGCCACTGGGCGGTCCATGGCCAGGCAAGGGGTCTCCATGGGGCCAGGGCCTGCTGGTCAGGGAAGTCAGGAGACCAGAGGCTTCCAGTCTCCGCCCTCCCTCCCATCTTCACTTCCTTACAACCCAGGCTGCAGTTCATTCCAGATACGCGTTCCTTCCTGTCGGGCACTGTTCCCTTCAGGAAGGCCTCCTAGGCCATTTCAGTCCATGTGCCCTTTCTGAGCACCTCAGAGCAGTGTTATTTCCCGCCAGGCAGCAGAACCACAAAATCACAACCACCACAGAAGCTCAGGGGCACACACCCATAAGCACTCACTTCTTTACATGTCTGAGAGTGGGCTGGGGTGGCACTGCTCATGTCTGTGGGTCCGTGATGTCTGTGGGCTCGGCTGGTGGCTCTGCTTCGGAGCTTGGCTTCCATGTGGGTTAGGCGCAGGTCTGCTCTACACATACTCATTCTGGGACAGAAGCTAAAAGGCATCATCTTCCTTTGGTGATGGCAGAGTACAAAACTCAGCAGAAATACACAATGTGTCTATCTTCAGACCTAGGCTTAGAACTGGCACAGTCAGTTCTGCCCACATGCCATTGGCCAGAGCACCCACATGGTCAAGGTCAAGAGGTGGAGAAAGCATGCTGACACTGACCCATTGCCCTGCATAGACACCTGTAGTCCTCCCAGCTGTATTTCCCATGTGCCCCTGAGAGAACACAGAATCCTTTAAAAACTCCAGGCAGTCACTATCAATAGCTTACAGGTAGCCCTGCGATAGTTACAGGGGGTGAAACCTAGTTACTGTCTCGGGCTTGTGATGCACCAGACACTTCAACATTTATTTTGTTTAAATCTCTCAACAACCCTGTGAGAACAGCATCACTTCATAGGCAAGCACACTGTATGTAGCTCAGAGAGACGGTACCTGAGTTCTTGCAGGAAGAAGGCTCAAGGCAGGGACTCAGTCCCGGGGCTGTCTGGTTCCCCCTGTGGTCTCACCCTCTCTGCTCCCTTCCTCCTCACCCACCAGGCCAAGAGCGCGTCACTGTGGAGCTGACCCCACGCTCCAGAGTCTCCGCAGCGAATCTGTCACCGCCATCTGACCAGTGTGTCCCTGAGCGTGGCCAGCACTACCAGGGTCGCCTGGCGGTGACCACACACGGGTCCCCCTGCCTGCCCTGGGCCAGCGTGCAGGCCAAGGCCTCGAGCAAGGGCCAGGACTTCAACCCGGCTGTGCCGCTGGTGGAGAACTTCTGCCGCAACCCAGATGGGGACCAGGAGGGCGCCTGGTGCTACGTGGGCAGCGGGAAGCCTGGTGACTACGAGTACTGCGACCTGAACTACTGTGGTGAGAGGGCAGGTCTGGGGGCATGAGACAGGGCACAAAACATGGAGGGAATAACAAGAACAGCTGTCCCTAATTGACGGGTTACCACATGCACAGTGAGTACGCTCACTGCAGCCTTCCCCTGCCCAGGTGGGAATAGGCTTTATCCCCATTTCACTACTGAGTATACTGAGGCCCTGGAGGTTCTAGGGGTGGGTGAGGAGTGGCCGGGTCCTGTCCTAGCCGGTGCCTGGGTCTCTGCAGAGGAGCCGGTGGTCGAGGTGACGGTCGATGGGCAGAACCAGAACCCGGACTCAGAAATTGAGGGGCGCACCGTGGAGGAGTTCCAGCCCTTCTTCAATGAGAAGACCTTCGGGGCTGGGGAGGCAGGTGAGGTTGCCGGAAGTGGGGGCAGGTGGGTGGGTGGCTGAGGGGCAAGGTCTGTGCTCGGCCCCTCACCACCTGGCTTGCTTGCAGACTGTGGGCTGCGGCCTCTGTTTGAGAAGAAGTCGCTGGAGGACAAGACGGAGCAGGAGCTTCTGGAGTCCTACATCGACGGGCGCATCGTGGAGGGTTGGGACGCGGAGATAGGCCTGGCGCCTTGGTGGGTCCCTAAGCCCAGCTGCTTTCACTGGGCACCGCTGCCCCCAGCCCTGGGGGACTTCTCTCCTCTCACAGTCTTCATGGGTAATGAGCGCCGAGCACCGGTGCCTCACTGAGTCTCAGCAATTTTTTGAGATTGGCTTTACTAGTTCTCATAAGCAGGAGACATGGCTGAGGCCCAGGGAGTTTAAGTGATGCTGCTGACGGACAGCCTGGGGCCAGGAGAACTGGGGTCAAGTTCATAGCAGGACCTGACCCCGGAGCTGGCCTAAGCTGCACGACTGAGCTGGAGAGGAGTGCTCAAGGCAGGACACAGTCCGTCACTGTCACATGGATGTCCCCAGCCCCAAAGATGACTAGGTTAAGCTGGGGCCTAGGGCCTGGGGCCTGGGCCCAGCAGGCAGTTCTGTCCAGTTCTTAAAAATGGGACTTTGTACTTCTGGGGCCAGAGGAGGGGCAGCTCCCTGGCTCTCATGCTCCCTGTTCTCCCTCACAGGCAGGTGATGCTTTTCCGGAAGAGTCCCCAGGAGCTGCTGTGCGGAGCCAGCCTCATCAGTGACCGCTGGGTCCTCACTGCTGCCCACTGTCTCCTGTACCCGCCTTGGGACAAGAACTTCACTGAGAATGACCTTCTGGTGCGCATTGGCAAGCATTCCCGCACCAGGTACAGAACTGGGGGCCCAGGGGTGTGTGGCAGGAGTCTCAGCCCTCCAGCATGTTGGTGAGGGGCGCTGGTGCCCTGGGATACACGGGGCATGTCTGTCCGCCTCCCACCATGGAAAACAGCCTGTGCTGCAGAGTCCATCCTGCCACATCCTGATAGGCTTGGAGCTAAGGTCAGAGGAACTAAGACTTTGCAAAGAGCAAAACACTGGCCTGTTTCCGGACACCAGGACATGGCCCAGGTGTGACCTTAAAGAGAGGCTCTCTGGACCAGAGCTTGCAGCCTGCGTCCCTCCCCACCTGCCTGGGCTGTTGGACAACAAAGCCCTGTGCAGCTCCGCCCGCTGGTCCCCCTGACTCTCAGACCTTGAGGGCAGGCAGTTTCCTTCCTCAGGGAACCGCTGCCTCTGAGTGGCTTATGGCTTCTCCGTTTCTCTGTTGGGGTCTACGCAGGTATGAGCGAGGCATGGAGAAGATCTCCATGCTGGAGAAGATCTACATCCATCCCAGGTACAACTGGAGGGATATCCTGGACCGCGACATCGCCCTGCTGAAGCTCAAGAGGCCCATCACCTTCAACAACTACATCCATCCAGTGTGCCTGCCCGACAAGCAGACGGCAGCCAGGTGGGGCAGCCAGGGGGCCGTGAGCTGAGACGTCTGGGCTGGGCTCTGGGCCTGACCCTGGTAGGCCTTGCAGAAGGGCTTTCCCTTTTCCGGGCCTCAGTTCTCTGAACAAACCTGAAAGTTCTTTGTGCACTGGTGTTTGAGATTCAGGTCTCTAAGGGATGGTGTTGGGGCCAGAGGCTACCGGAGAGTCAGTTCTCACCAGGTCCATCTGCCTTCCTCAAAGATTGCTCCAGGCTGGATATAAAGGGCGAGTGACAGGCTGGGGCAACCTGAAGGAGACGTGGACAGCCAGTCATGCCGAGGTGCAGCCCAGCGTCCTGCAGGTGGTGAACCTGCCCATCGTGGAGCGACCCGTGTGCAAGGCCTCCACCCGCATCCGCATCACCGACAACATGTTCTGTGCTGGCAAGTCCCCCCGGGTGTGGCTCAGCAGGAGGGAACAGCAGGGCCTCAGGTTGGGGGGAATGGAGACGTTAGGAGCACGGACCTGTTCAAGCCCTGGCGCCGCCACTGACAAGCCGTATGACTGGGCAAAGTCGCTTAACCTCTTGCAGATTCAGGTTCTTCCTCTATAAATGGAGATAAAAGCCTCTAATCCAGAAGGTTGTGTGTGGGTTCAGTGATGCATAGTCCTGCCCACTGGTTGTCAGGATGTGTTAGCCCAGATAGCAGCAGAGATCCTGGGGGTGGAGGGAAGCCATTGATTTGTTCAGTCATTAAACAGATATTTATCGAGTACCTACTCTGAGCCATGAAGTATTCCAGGGTATACAACGACTCAGACAAACAGTGCACGTGTCTTCAGAGAGCTTTCCTAGAAGGAGGGAGTGTCAGAAAACAGATCTAGAAGAGCAATCCCTGCTGGGAAGAAACAGGAAGCAGAGTGAAGTAAGGGAGAGAGAGATGGGGACAGGAGTGCTTTTCTAAATAGAGTGGCTGGAGAAGGTCTCTCTGACGTGACATTTGGGCAGAGACCAGAAGTGAAGGAGTGAGTCAGTCTAGGGAAAGTGTACTGCAGGCGGAGGGGTCAGTGGGTGCAAAGGCCCTGAGGTGGAAGCAGGCTTGGTGTGTCGGAGTGGGAGGCCTGAGTGGCCGGAGTTCAGTAAACACAGGAGATGAGGGAAGATTGGTTGGCAGGCAGGGATAGGCAGGTCCATTAGGACCCAGGAGCGACCGGTCCAGGAGGACTTTGGCTTTTATTGAGATAAGAAGTGATTAGAGGGTTTGGGGCAGGTGAATAAATGGTCTAACTTAATTTAAAAAATTTAAATGTTAGTGTAGTTTCTTTCAGACTCACAGAAAACTTTGCAAAAATGATACAAAGAATTTCTGTATATTGCCGTCGAGATTCTGCCACCCCCACTTTGCACAACACATACACACACACTATTTGAGAGGAAATTGTACATATGGTGATTTTTTTAAGAGGATGACCATTTTAAATATATTTTATTAATTTTTTACAGAGAGAAAGGGAGAGGGATAGAGTGTTAGAAACATCGATGAGAGAGAAACATTGATCAGCTGCCTCCTGTACACTCCCTACTAGGGATGTGCCCGCAACCAGAATCGAACCTGGGACCCTTGAGTCTGCAGTCCAGTGCTCTATCCACTGAGCCAAACTGGTTAGGGCCAAATAGTGATTTTTTTTTAGTCATCTAATTGAGTATTCTGCCCCCCCCCCCCCGCAAAAAGATGCTCTCTTACATAACCACAGTATAATTACTAAATCAGAAAATTATAATGATAAAGTACCATTATCTAATCTGTAGACACTATTCAAATGTTTTTTATGTCCTACTTGCTAATGTCTTTTATAGTAAAAGACAAAAAATGTTTCTCTCCTCTGGGATCCAATCCAGGGTTACGCACTGTGTTTAGTTGTCAGTCTTTGTCTTCTATACCTTGACATACCTGGTGAGGACAGGCCGGTGACTGTAGACTGGCCCTCCATTGCATTTGCCTCAGATTTCTTCGTGATCAGATTCAGGCTAAGTGATGTTGAGTCCTCCATGCATCCTGGTAGCAGGTGTGTAATGTCTGTATGTCTCATAACTGGTGAGAGTAACTCTGACCTCTTGGTTAAGGTGGTGTCTGCCTCAGCCAGGTTTCTCTCTGTAAAGTTCTGTTTTTCTCTTTGTAATTAATACATATCTTGTGGGGAGAAACTTTGATTCTGTCTATCCTGTTTCTCATCAAATTATTCTCCCAAAGTATGGTGGCTGCCAAATGGTGATTTTTCTAATTCTATCATTTCTGCAATTATTATTTTGTGATAGACACAACCTTTCCTTTCTTTCATTCGGAGAGAGAGAGAGAGAGAGAGAGATAGAGAAAGAAACATTGATGTGAACCCTGACCAGTTTAGCTCAGTGGATAGAGCGTTGGCCTTCGGACTGAAGGGTCCCAGGTTCGATTATGGTCAAGGGCATGTACCTTGGTTGCCAGCACATCCCCAGTGGGGAGTGTGCAGGAGGCAGCTGATCAATGTTTCTCTCTCATCGATGTTTCTAACTCTCTATCTCTATCCCTCTCCCTCTTTATAAAAAATTAATTAAAAATATACTAAAAAAAGATTAAGTATAAGAAAAGAAAAAGGAAACATTGATGTGAGAAAGAAACATTGTCAGTTGCAATGGGGATTAAATCTGCAGGGGAGGTCCTCCACCCAAATGAGCCATCCAGGCAGGGCCCACTTTGTTAGTTTTTTAACCTTTATAACTTTTTGCCACTCAGTTAAAATTTTATGTAGTTGAATTTCTTAACAAAGTTAGGAAAAAACCTTGCTTATGCTCAGATCATAGAGAAATTCCCATGTTTTCTTGTAGTGCTTGGTTTCATTTTTCCTTTGGACTTCATGCTTGTGTGTGATGTAAGGTATGGATCGAATTCCAAATGCTTTTTGGAAATTCCAAAAGCTTTTCCAAATGCTTCAGCAGCTGTCCACACCATTCATTAGAAGTTGTATCTCTGAAATCACCTTTGTCACATACTAGATTTCTATGTGCTTCCGTCTGTTTCTATTTGAAGACATTTAATTTGCATCTCCTGATCTTTGTTCATTATATTAAACACCGTCTTGTTTTAATTATAGAGGCTTTGGAGTACGTTTTAACATCTGGTAGGGCTTATTGTCTGTCATAGTTTACCTTTTCCAGAGTTTTCCTGGAAATTCTTACATATTTGTTTTTCCATGTGAACTTTGGTATCAACCTGTCTAGCTCCATAAAAAGGTTTGTTGGTGTTTTTATTGGGATTATGTTAAATTTATAAATGAATTTAGGGAGAACTGACATCTTTTTGTTGTTGAGTCATTTTATCCAAAGACAAGAAATGTTTCCCCATTTGTCCAGGCCTATACTGTGCTTTTTTATAGTGATGCAGTGTATTATGACTTTTTCTCTTTGACACCTTGTTTTATATATTTGTGTTTTTTCCTTCTTAATTTTGTTGATTAGCTGGTGGGTGCAAAAAAAATCCAAAAGATAACTAGGAATTTGACTTATTAGGCTTATTGTTTTTCAATTCTGTACCTCATTAGTTTTGCATTTACATTTTCAAAATTTTTCTTCTCAAAATTTTATTCTCTTTTGAACTTTTTGAGCTGACAATTTGGTTACTTAGAAAATATCTTTATTGGTTGCAGAGAGGAAGGGAGAGGACGAGATATAGAAACATCAATGATGAGAGAGACTAATTGGTTGGCTGCCTCCTGCATGCCCCCCACTGGGGATTGAGCCTGACTGGGAATTGAAGTAATAATCAACCACTCAAGCACACTGGCCAGACTGGTTAACTTATTTTTGATCTTTAATTTTTATTGAGTGCATTTTTCCTCTTTATAGAAAACACTATTTAGTGTTATTTTTTAGAATAAGTTATCTCTAATTTCAATGTGTATTTTTTTTCTCCTAAGGTGTTTAATAGGTATTTAAAAAAATTCCAGATGGGAAGGGCCTTTTATATTTTCACTGTTAATAATTTTGAGTTTTACTGCATTATGAGAATATTGTTTGTAATAGTTCTACCCTATGGAACTGATATTTTTTTTTTAGAGCTGTTGATTTCTGTGAATGTTTCATGTGTGATTGAGGGGTATAGGTGTGTTCTTTATTCAGATGTTTGATATATATTCATAAATGTACCTTATTACTTGTTATTTAGATAATTTAAATCCTTATTTATTTTCAGTTCATTTGAACTGTCTTGTACTGACTTTGGTTTGTTAAATTTTATTATAGATGTATTTGTCTCTTTGCATTGCTTATAGTTTTATTTTTACTTTATAAATGTGGTTGCTGTGTTTTGTGCAGATATTCATAATTGTTATTTATTCATTGCATGTAAATTATGGCTTTTAGCTTTGTTTTTTATTTTCAATATTAGTATTACTATCCCTGCTCTTTTTGTTTACATTGGCCTGATATATCTTTGCCCATTTCTTTAATTTTAGCCTTTATGAATCACTTTGTTATATATAGCATAGTTGAGTCTTGCTTTGTGAGTTACATTAAAACCTTTTTGTTTCGTATTGAGTTAAGCCCATTCATATATATATATATATATATATATATATATATATATGACTGAATTAGCATTACTTCATTATTATAATATTTACATGTATCATGCTTCATTTGCTGTTTTTCCCTATGTGATCTTTTAAGAAAATATATGTTTAAGAAGGTTTAAATTTTTGTTCTGCTGATCGTCTTTGGACTTACACCTTTTTGAATGCCCTTAGTTTCTTTTTTTTATGAATGCAATTTATTTTATTTTTAATATGTTTTCATAGAGGAAGGGAGAGGGAGAGAGAAACATCAATGAGAGAGAATCATTGATCGGTTGCTTTCTGCATGCTCCCCATGTCCCCTACTGGGCATCAAGCCCCCAACCTGGGCATCAAGCCTACAACTTGGCATCAAGCCTGCAACCTGGGCATCAAGCCTGCTACCTGGGCATGTGCCCTTGACTGGAATAGAACCTGGGCCCCTTCAGTCGACAGGCCAACGCTCTCTGTCCACTGACCAAACCGCTGGGCTCCTTCTCTTTTCTTTTTTTAAAATTTTATTGATTTTTTACATATAGGAAGAGAGAGGTATAGAGAGTTAGAAACATCGATGAGAAACATCTATCAGCTGCCTCCTGCACACTCCCCTACTTGGAATGTGCCCACAACCAAGGTACATGCCCTTGACCGGGATTGAACCCGAGACCTTTCAGTCCGCAGGCCGACGCTCTATCCACCGAGCCAAAACGGCTAGGGCTGGGCTCCTTTTCTTATATAACCTTTTGTCACTTCCACCCCCTGGCTATCTGACATTGAGTTTACTTTCCTTTCTCTTCATTTTTTTCTGCTTGTCAGAACATTGGTCCTTTTGCTGAAGCATTAATCTCTTGGTTGGATGAAGCTCATCTGCTAGATTCTTCAAGGAGGGTTTTGAGCATAGAGCTTCCTGAGCTCTTATATAATTGTTTTTCTGTAGCCTTAACACCTGACAATCAGAGTGATGGCATATAAAACCTGTGGTTCACATTTTCCTTCCTTGGATTTTTTGAAAATGATGGCTTGATTAGTTTGTATGTAGTTTTTGAAAAGTCTGATGTCAGTATGATTCTTTGGACCTGGTAAGGTATCTGGTCTTTTTGCTTGGAGGCCTTGAAGGTTTTTCTTCAGAGTTGAGTGTTTCAGGCCAGTGCTGCCCAGTGCTCAGTGGATCTTTCAATATGACATTCAATGTTCTTTTATTTTTGTGCAGTTTTGTTTTGAAATTGTAAATATTAGTTCTTTTTTATTACTTAGTTCTTGAGGGACTCAAATTTCTTCTTTGGTCTGAGTTCCATTTCAACTACCTTTTTGCTTTGCATTTTTCTAATTGTTTTGTCCATTTTTGTTAATCCTCACCCAAGGATATTTTTCCATTGATTTTTAGAGAGTGGAAGGGAGGGAGAAAGAAAAATACTGATGTGTGAGAGAAACATCGATTGGTTGCCTCCCACCCACATACACCTGGACCAGGACTGATCAAGCCTACAACCAAGGTATGCGCCCTTGACCAGAATTGGACCCGAGATCCTTCAGCCCACAGTTGACACTCTATCTACTCACCCAAACCAGTCAGGGCTGTCCATTTATTTCTTATTTTTAAATATATTTTATTGTTTTTTCACAGAGAGGAAGGGAGAGGGACAGAGAGTTAGAAACATCAATCAACTGCCTCCTGCACACCTCCCACCAGGGATGTGCCTGCAACCAAGGTACATGCCCTTGACCGAATTGAACCTGGAACCTTTCAGTCCGCAGGCCGATGTTCTACCCACTGAGCCAAACCAGTCAGGGCATATTTTTAATTTTTGAATTTCTGAGTCAAGGAGTTTTTTCACAGTCCAAAAATTTGAGTAAATTTAATTCAGTTTTGTTTCATGGGGGAGGGTTTTTATTAGCTGAGGTGTTTTAATCCTTATTTTTTGTTTCCTTATAGTATCTTTGAATAGATCTATTTCTTTTATTCATTGTGTAGATTTGGGGTTTACAAGGGTTTACATTTCAATTGGGTTTATATGTCAATCGCACTCACTTTTGTATCCCATCCTCATCTCCACATAAATTTAGTATTAGGTGCATAATTAGATATACTAGGGTTGAAGTTTGGGTGTTCTCTGCTTTATAGTTATGCTGGAGGTGTAGTGTTTGTTTTGTTATATATATTTTAGAGAGGAAAGAAGGAGAGATAGAAAGATCAGTAAGAGGGAATCATTGATTGGCTGCCTCTTGCACATCCCCTATTGGGGATTGACCCTGAAACTCAGGCATGTCTCCTTGACTGGAATCGAACCCGGGACCCTTCAGTCTGCAGGCCAATGCTCTATCCAATGAGCCAAACTGGCTAGGGTGAGATGTGGTTTTTGTGTAGTTTCTGTTGTTCCGCATTGTTTGTGGAGGTTATGTGGGAAGGTCTGAACAAAGGCAGCACCTCCATTGTCCTCAGCTACCTGTAAGTCTAACATATTTTTTAAGTCCTACCTGTTGGATAGAAAACTGATTGTAGGTGGGAAAAAGCAGAATTAGTTCCGGGGTAGAGGTGCATGTGATGTGATCAGTGTAGAAGTGGTGAGAAGTGGTTGGATTTGGGATATAGTGGGATATACTGAGGAACTTGCTGACAAGATCTGTACAAGAATTGGTGTGGAGTGAGGAAAGGAAGAGTCAAGGATGATGAAAAGAGGTCAAGTGGACACTCATCTGGTACGTCTCTAGAAGGGGCTGGAGTATGAGCTATGCTCCTGAGTACTGCTGTTCTCTCTCAAGGTTACAAGCCCGATGAAGGGAAACGAGGGGATTCTTGTGAAGGTGACAGTGGGGGACCCTTTGTCATGAAGGTAAGCTAGCTTCTCTAAAGGCCTGCAGCTGGTGGGTAGATCTGGTGGGGTGGGTAAGGAGGGACTCCAGAGTTCAGAAATAGTTACCTGATAGGGTAATGCTGACAGTACCGTGGACTTGACAATTGAAAACCTCATGTTTCTTCCTTAGAGTCCCTTTAACAACCGCTGGTATCAAATGGGCATCGTCTCGTGGGGTGAAGGCTGTGACAGGGATGGAAAATATGGCTTCTACACACATGTGTTCCGCCTGAAGAAGTGGATACAGAAGGTCATTGATCGGTCTGGAAGTTAGAGGACCATCCACATTCTAGGTGCCTCACTGTAAGATCACAGAAACCAATCGAGGGAAAGAATTATTTTTGTGGTTTGTTCCTAAAACTTTAGTTCTCAATAAAAGTGACTCTATGAGCCTCAATGCTCCAGTGCTGTTCATGGGCAACTCAGGCAGAGCCAGTACCATTACCAGATAAGGCGAGAGGGGAGATATATTCATAAATGTACCTTTTTACTTGTCATTTAAGTCATCTATATCCTTATTTATTTTCAGTTCATTTGATCTGTGGTACATATTGCTGTTCCTGTTGGGTGCATGTATTACTGAGGGAAAACTAGGTCCTATAGCCTACAGCAGGTATGGCAGTGAGTTTCACCTGGTGTGAAATGCTCATCAGTTGGTATCTAGAGGGCTGTGTTGAGAAGGGCCATCCCTAAGCAGGATCTTCCCAGCCCAGAGCAGGAAGAAGGAATTAAGAATTACAATTTTCCAGCCCTAGTCGTTTTGGCTCAGTGGACAGAGCGTCAGCCTGCAGGCTGAAAGGTCCCAGGTTAGATTCCAGTCAAGGGAACATGTACGGGATGCAGGCTCAATCCCCAGTAGGGGGAGTGCAGGAGACAGCCAATCAATGATTCTCTCCCATCATTGATGTTGCTCTCTCTCTCCCTCTCTGAAATCAATACAAACATATTAAAAAAAATTATAATACTCCAAATCTGCTTTTTAAATAAGGCTGCACATCCTCATAAGACTGTTTCCTTTGTAGTATAGCTGTTAGCACTGTGAGCTCTGCATCATTTGGTTTTTCAAATTAGCCTCTCTTTCTAAATATGTCCTACTATAGCGTCCTCCATCTTCCCTTTAGCAAACCTAAGAGAGAGGGGCAAGTTCCATTTCAGGCAGTGAAGGGGTCACCTGAAAATCATTGAAATCAAGAAGATTTTCACCAACCGTCATTTCTTGAATACCAGTTAAGTAAAAGGTGGTCTAGAAAAGTTCCTTTGAACTTGATTGACCAAAAAGTCTCCCATCTGAATCTAGAACTTCATAGTACTGAAGAGTGTGTCTGACTATGGAGGAGCCCTGTGGAGTTTCTTCCAGAGCTGACTCCTCAGTTCACTGTGTGGTCTTCACTCCAACTGAGTGGGAAGCAACTGTTAGTGTAGACTTAGACTCACAGAAACTGCAACTGGGCAGGAAGCTCCTAAGCTCTCCCATATTCTTTAGTCTGATGGCCTAGATTCAGACACCATGTGACCACCAGGGAGCCCAGCCAATCGCTGGGCACAATCTCACGTGTATTTGGGCAGCAAAGTGGCAGAAAGCCTACAAACTCCTTGGAACCATGGTGATGATGGGAGGGAAGCCATGACCAAGCCTCAAAGAGAGAATGAGATGCCTTTGCTTCCCTAGGAGCTGATTGTGGAAAGTAGGAAAGGTGAGTTCCTCCTGTTCCAAAAGAGCAAAAGGCAGTGCCTCGTCTGGGAGCCGAGGAAGGGTGGTGCTCCTTAGGCAAGCTGTTTTAATCTTCCTCTAACTGGCTGAATGTTCACCTGGTCTCTAGAATAGGTGAGAGGTGCCCAACACGTCCAGATACGGAGCATCTTGGGAGTATAGTTAATGCAAACTTTATTTATAAAAGACTTTTAAATTAGTTGTATCATGCCATGCATTCATACAGAATACAGTAACCCTTCAGGGCTACAGGGAGAAGAGCTCACAAACTCAAAGGGCAACTATTAAAGAATTCCTAATAGCTGAAAGCTAGGAAAGATTAGGACAACTTTACAAATGAGCAATTATAAAGAAAAAGGCTATGGAAACTAGTCTGAGCTGAGTGGAGGGCAGCTGTTTACAGGTCTGTACACTAAACTAATACACAGTCCTCTGGAGAGGCAGGTGCTGATGGAGAAGCAGAGTATGTACAGATACTTGTGCCACGACTCCTCCCCAGACCCACGGCTGATACAAACAACCGGTTCGTGTACGCTAGGCCCGTGGAGGCCGCTGTAAACTATGAGGACTCTAGTTTAGTAAACTAAAGCTGCAGGGTGCCAGGAGGGGGCAGCTTCATTTGCGACTGCTCTTTATTCTTTCCAGTCTTTTTTTCAAGTCATCAATGTTAGCTGTGGAGGAGGAGGATGTGGTCATGGTTCCTGAAGAGTGAGACTGGTTAGAATCCAGGTCTGAATGCTGGTGCTGCTCCCGGGACTCCCGGAGCTGAGAGAGTTTGCTGTGCAGCATGTCTGTGGAAGAGGCAACGGTAGGAACGGCTGGTTTGGAGAGCAAAGAGGTCAACGGAGGTCGGTCATCTTGCTGTTGAGAGAAGAAGAGTCATTGTCTAAGGGCAAGAGGTGGCCCTGGAACAACATCTACTGAGACTGGGTCGCTCCTCTGGGAAAACCTGTCCCTGCCCTGCTTGTCACTATCTCCCTGACCCACATGAAAGAAAAGGAGCAGTACCTTTGTATTGTCCAGGCCACATCGCTGTCGGAGGATTTTTAGCCTTTCCAGGTAGACAGAAGGTCCTACCTCTTCTCCGTTTGTGTTACCGATGGAAGACACTGTGCTTGTGGGAGCAGGCACACATGTAACCTCCACCTGAGAGGAGATGCCTAGAGGGGCAATGTAGAAAGAATATTCAGGTATACATACCCCCCAACTTTCAGACTGCCCTCATTAATCTGCCACCAAAGGGAATAATTTGTGGCCTGGAGATTGCCATGGTACTTCATGATTAAAAAATCCACCAGAAACCTCCTGGAATGGATAATAAAGGGTGCTCAGAAATAGACAGGACAAGCATAGGGAGAATTTCCCAGAACTGATGCAGAGGAGTGGATGTAAGCTGGGCCGTCTACATCCTGGGCTATGCAGGGTTGTAAGCCTGTCAGCCCACAGCTGCCCTGGACAACCCAAAAAACCTAAGCTCCTCCTGAGTATATGGCCAGTGTCCAACTGAAGAAGCTAAGGACTTTAATGTCTGGAAGAATTAGACCAGGTTCGGACCACGGGACATGAGAGGAAAGCTCTTATTCAAGCTGGGAGCACAGCAAGAAGCTCAGGGTTACAGGATACGTATGGAAAAGCATCGAAACAGGCGTCCAACTAACACCCAGAGAAGGCTAGGAACGAGGACATTAACCCCCAGCACTGAGACCCGTATTCTGGTAGGAGAGGGGAAACCCAAACCAAAGAAATCCACCACAGTGTCTACATTTCTGAAGAAACAATGACAACATGCAGACATTTAAAATGACCCACTTGATACCAATGAAAATACATTTCATAAGCTAAATGATCAAGTCCTGGGACGATACACTCCCTTATTGTCAACAGGAAAGTAAAAGAGGCCACTCTAGGGAAAAAGGAAACATTTGATGTATAGATGAGCACACCGAGAGGGTGAAAATGAATGAAGAATAAGGGAAAAGCCAGCAATAGTGGATGTTCAAACATTAAGGCATCAAAGCATCAGTAATCAGTGAGGTCACATACTTATGTTGCAAATATGCTGTTTAGGCCAAAAGTGTCAATTCAATGCTGAACATCAGCAGAAAGGACTTTGGAAATAAGAAAAGGAGGCTTTACCCTCATCAACCAAACCATGGTATGTCGTTCTTTGTTGTCTGTTAGGCATTCTGCTCACTATGATTCAAGAAATAAACTCTTTAAGGTGTTAAAAACAATAAAAATGATGCAAGAGAACAGCTTCAGCTTGGCAAGACACCTACCTGGTGAGAGAGAACACAGGAGGAATCTAAAACCTACAAAGGAACACAGTTTTATAGGCAAACAGATTCTAAAACATAAGAGTAGGTACAGTTCCCTGAACTCAGAGAGAACCAAATGCAGGACAAATGTGTGAGTTCTACTCTGCATGGTGAGAGGAAACTCTTGTAGATGGGTTTTTCTTGCGTTTAAGGCTTTTGACAGCCATTTCCTATAAGATACCTCTTATGTCTTCCTTTTTAAAAAAATATATTTTATTGATTTTTTACAGAGAGGAAGGGAGAGGGATAGGGAGTTAGAAACATCGATGAGAGAGAAACATTGATCAGCTGCCTCCTGCACACCCCCCACTGGGGATGTGCCCGCAACCAAGGAACATGCCCTTGACTGGAATTGAACCTGGGACCCTTCAGTCTGCAGGGCAATGCTCTATCCACTGAGCCAAACCAGCCAGGGCTCTTCCTTTTGTCTATAGCTCCTGTGAGTAGTAATTCTCAGATACTGGCTTTTTTTTTTTTTTTTTTTTTTTTACTGTGGGAACAGTACATTTCAGCTTATCATTGGGATAAGCATTTATTCATATCATTCAACAAATATGCACTGTTGGATTTTCAATTCTAGTAGTCAGATAAATACCAATTAACCTAACAAATACCACATTGTATGGCATGTTAGAGGTGGCTGAGTGCTATGGAGGGTGAGGGGTAGGTTGCAAGTTTTAAATAAGGGCTCAATGAGCTAGTGGTATTTGAACAAAGACCTTAAGGAGGAAAGGGCTGGCCATAGGCTGTCTTGGGAAAGAGTAATGTACGCATAAGCAGCAGCCAGAGCAAAGGCCCTAAGGAGGCGTGTGTCTGGTGTGTTCAAGGAACAGCAAGGGGGCTGGTAAGACTAGAGTGGAATTAAAGTCAGGGGAAATAGCAGGAGATGAGCTTCTAGAGGTATCAGGGGGCCATATAATGCAGGACCTCATAGGGCTTTTTGCCTTTGCTGAATAAGAGAGCCTTTGGAAAATGTTTGAGAAGCTTCTTTTTTGATGCTGTGTGTGGAAATAATATAGGGAGACGAGAGTGGAAGCAGGAAATTGGATAGGAGGAGAGTGTTCCAATCCAGATCCGGGCAGCAGCAATGAAGGTGATGGGGAGTGTGGGTGGATTCTGCATAGTTTGCAGGTAAAGCCAACAGATCTCCTGACAGAGAGGAAGAGAAAACTCAAGCTATGGGTCTGAGTAAATTAGGACAAAGGTGCCATCAGCTGAGAGGGAGAATGCAAGTGAAGCAGGTTTGGGGGAACAACAGGAGCTAGAAACCCCAAACAGAGAAGTCATGCAGTATGTATATGCATCAGTCAAGATCAGAAAGGAGGTCTGAGCTTGACACCAAACAAAACTGGTCTTGCTGGCATATAAATGCTATTTGAAGTGATGAAAGTAGATGGATTAGTTAAGAGAGTGAGAATAAGAAAGAAGAGATGATCGATCATGGACTGAACTCCAGGGGACTCCAACACAGAGATAAGGGACAGGAAGAATCAGTCAGGTCCAGGAGGAACAGCCAGCAAGGTGGGTAGAAACCAAGAGAGCACGAAGCCCGGGAAAAACCTGTTTCAAGGGCAGGGAGATACCACTGTCAAATACTGATGATGAGTCAAGGTAGGTGATAGAGTTGACCACCGTCTGCAGCAATGTGAACATTACTGGTGACCATTAAGTACTGAGGTGCATGGTTATACATTTAAACAAATCAAAACCACAGTTCCTGAGCTGGGAGCTAATTTGAGCTTATTCCTGGAGCTCCTAGAGGAAACCATACCTGTTGAAGTGGGAATACGGCCTTTGCCCTCCCTCTCCATCTCAATCACCCGAAGGCCTCTCTCAACATAGCTCTGGAAGAACTGTGAGGAGTTTTTCAGAAATGGTTCAATGTCGGCATCTGAATATTTCTTCTTATATTCATATAACTCTGCTAAGCCCTGGTTAATGAGAAAAAGAAAGAGGTGGGGTGGATGTTAGTGACACTTTTCCATAACACAGATCCCCATCTGGCGCTATCTTTTCCCTCTTACCTCTTTAGTATTCTCTTTAGAGCCAATCTTCTTAAAAATCTCAGCTAAGAAATCATTCACTTTGGCCTTTGATGATTTTTCATCCTAAAAAGTTGAAAGACACAATGGAAGATTGGTTGGTTAGACTTGAGTTATTAATTAGGAACCAAAGATTGGACAAAAACTGAAAATAGCTCAAAATCCAGACTTTCTAGTTTGCTCCCACAGGTGACAGAAGCACCAGTGCTGCAGGGTCTGCAGCAGACCCAATGACACTCCGGGTTACTGAAGGCCTCTAGCCTCAGGTTTTCAACTGAACTTGGAGAGAAAGGATCTGGCTCATTCCTTCCTAAATAGAGCTCACAGTGGATTTATCTGGTGACCAATGCCTTAGGCACAAAGAAGCTTTCTTAGGGACCAAGAAATAAATAGTTTATATTTGAAATTTTCAAGGTGGAAATGGTTGTAGCACCACAGCAGAAGAGTGAGACTGGACTAATCCCTACGCCTTTGACAAGATTACTTCCAGACAACCTCACTTCCCTCAACCTTTCAAGTCAGGACACTCACGATTCGAGATGCTCCCTTTTCTGTTTCCTTATCTGACTTGCTCCCTGACTGGTCCATACTGTGCTTCATCATCCGGCAGAGGTGGGCCTCCAGCTCAGACTCATTCTTGTTATCAATCATGGTCAGGTGGTCTAGGATCTGAAGGAGACATGAGCACATTCAAATAACAGCAGTGCCCTTTCCATGATGTTCTTTCAAATGCCCTCAGGGATTGGTTGCTATTCTCACTCACCTTTGGCCCTTTTAATTTGCATAAAGTGTGCAGCAGTGTCTTTAGGGTCCTTATGGGAAATTCACTTTTGCACTGCTTCAGTTTCTCTTTGGGGAAGACCTTCATAAAAATGTGTATATCCAGAAGAATTCTGTCCAGATTAATGCTATTGATGGTATCAGGCAACAGTCGAACCATTCTCCAGAGACACTATTGGAAAAAGGAACAAAAGTTAGAGGGAGTGATTGAAGAATGCGGATAATTTGTCACCACTCATCTTCCTTAAGCTCTGGGATCACTTCTAAAAGATGTCAGGGATATAAATGTGGCACATCAGCTCTTTCAAATGTGGCTGCTAAAAATGAAAAATTTTACTCACTTCAACCATGTCACTGGCTAAGGTGTAACAAATCATCTATCTAGTCATCTCAGATACTTCTCCTTCCCATTTCCTAGAGATAGGGCCTTAAATAATAAGAACATATGGAAATTCTGCCTTGAGTTTGCTTGGTATCTGAGAGTACTAGTAGGGTAGTTCACACTGCTTACCAAAATCTAACCCAAGGAGACAAATATTTTACACTACTACAATAGTATTATAATGTAACAATAGTATTATAATGTTATAGATATGTACATTAGTGTAACAATAGTATTATAATGTTATAGATATGTACATTTGGAGTTCTTCCATTAAAGAGACCAAAATATTTATTGGGCTATAGTTATTCTTTCCCACCAAAAGAAATGAAACTTCTTTTGATTCTAGAAGAATTGGTGAGATATTTACAAAATAGTTCTTCTTTTTCACTTTTGAGGTCAGGAATGGTTTAGGCCTGAGCTAGGGTGGAGGAAGGAAAAATAAAGGCCAACTGTATTTTTCAGATGTGTCAATTGAGTCTATTTGAGTCTATGTCTTAGTTCCAACTCCTGTTTCCCTACACTTTAATAAAGTTTTGCATCTTTGAAAGAGATCAAATTATTTCAACTTCACCTTCATAACAAGCTCTGAGAATTTGGGAGAACTGGCTGTTGCTAGCAGGCTGTCTTGAAGCAAAACAAGTAGAGCACTAGGGAAAAAAAACACACCCAACAAAACATAATTAATGAGTTTGAAATTTGCATTATAATTAAATTAGTAATTGAAAGGCCAAGTGTAAATATTCTCTACCCATCTTGAGAGCTCATGGATCAAGTAATTCGACATTCAGTTATTACTGGTAAGAAAATGGACATCCATCATTTAAATTTTATAAATTACTACTTGGTAAAGCTTGTCACTATTTTTGTCACTGTGTGCGGAGAGAGAAATGTACTGACACACTTCACAGCCCTAGTCTAGAAAACACATTGCTACTCACTGGCTTATGCAGTTCTTTACTGAGTTATTAGTTACAGCTGCTGTCTCAGGTTGGAATAACTTTGATTCTTGAGGAAAGAGTAATAAATCAATTTATCAGGCAAATCTAAAGTCACAACCGATCCAGTGCCTTCTGTTTTCTATGGGTAGACAAGAGGGGCTGTTCTAGGCTGTAATGCTGAGAGAATACGATACCTCAGGATGTTGGTCTGGTCTGACTTCTCCAGAACCTTCACCACTAAGAGATTCACAGAGCGGATCACCTGTTGTCCTTCCTCCAGATCTTCAATTCGAGAATCCAGCATTAAGGTGATGAGGCCATGCATCAGGTCTTTTAGCACTCCAGTGGAGGCCTCCCGGGCGAGGCTCTCTATCTGAAAGAGCTATCCAATCATAACTGTGTTATAGGCATGAAACTCAATATACATGGCAAGAAAGATAAACATGGGTGGCTGTTCTAGTAAATGATTATATCGTATTTTTAAAAATTCAGAGTATTAGGAAAAAATACCAACCCCCCCCACCCCTGTCCAATAACAGCTATAATTAATTGGTGTGTTTCATTCCTGTTATAGAAGTATTTTTAATGTGAGCAGATATATGTAAAATGCCAGCCAGGGCCCACATGCCTGATGAAGAAACTGTCAGGAAGCAGAATTCTAGGTAGCATGTAAGCATTTTACTTTGTATACTAACAACAAGGTCAGTTGAAGTATCGTCAACACCCAACAATAAGGTAAGCTGAAGTGTACATTTCTATAAGTGACACAGGACTCACTGAAACAACTGTACCAACTCAAGCTCTAGAAACCAGGTGGAGTGTGGGACTTAAAGGGAAGCTCAGGATCTGCAGAAGTGCCCTTACCGAAATCATGTTGCCAATGATACAGCTATACAACTTGATGATCTCATCCTTCTCCAATTTCTCATCTGCCATATGTGTGTTGTAGATGAGTCTTAACTGCATGAACGTGGCTATAAGAAACTGATCAATATGGCCAGACATAGCTTCGGCTTTGTCTTCCTGTCTCAGGACCTCATCGATCTGATAAAAGAAATCTAAGATGTATTTTCCAAGCTTCAAATTTCTAAGTAGCAGAAAGATACTACAAGAGGTAGCTCTGTAATATTAGCAAAGCACTTCTAGGATCTTACCTTGAAAAGAACCCAATCGCTTTACATATCAATGAGTCCTTAGGGATTTATTCACTCAAGGGATACTTACTGACAAGATACTGTTAGGTGAATTAGTTGTAGCTTCTATTCTGAGTCTCCCTGTCTAGTTCAGGGAATAATTCCGATGTTTAAATCTCTAATTTATTAGTGTTTTTATACCCATTATCTAATTTAATCATGGCAACAGCTCTGAGAGGTAGATAGGCTGAGAGTAAGATCTCCATTTAGGAGGTGAGAAAAGTGAGGCTCAGAAAGACTGGACTATTTAGTTAAAACTCAAAACTCAGGTTTCCCAAATCTTGATTCAGTGTTCTTTTTGGTGAGATCAGTAACTGTCACTAATGGCAAAATGTTACTATGGGAAAAATGTGTACTTCTGATTCACTACTTTAAAAAGATCTTTATTTTTGTGATTACATAAACAACACCCTGAGGCAATCATGTCAATCTTCAGTGACCATCCTTTCACGTAGGACCAAGAAATTGCACAACTCCAGGATAGGGTGTGGGGTACTTATACTACGAACTACAATGCGAATGGTTCCTCTTGGTGTTAATGAAGCCACTGGTACTGCTTTCATTTATCTCTTTATCCATGTATACCTCCAAGCACATACAATTTTATGTAACTGGGACTTTTCAATAACACTGTTTCAACACAAATACTATAAAAAATACTATCTTTGCCCAGCTGGCGTGGCTCAGTGGTTGAGTGGTAGTTCAATTCCTGGTCAGGGCACAAGCCCAGGTTGCAGGCTTGATCCCCAGTGTGGGGGCGTGCAGGAGGCAGTCTATCAATGATTATCTCTCATTAGTAAAAATAAAAAAATAAAAAAATATATGTGTGTGTGTATATATATATATATATGTGTGTGTGTATATGTATATGTGTGTGTGTGTGTGTGTGTGTGTGTGTGTGTGTGTGTGTGTGTGTGTATATATATATATATATATAAATGATTTTAGAGAGGGAGAAGGAGAGAAATAGAAATATCAACAGTCACCAGGAATATTTGCATACCTTGTTTTATTGTGCTTTGCTTTACTGCTCTTCACAGATAAAGGCAAGACCCTCTACAAGCAAAAAGATTATGACTTGCTTTATTGTGATATTCATTTTATTGCAGTAGTCTACAACTGAACCCATAACAGTTCTGATATGCCTTTAGTTTTCTTTAAAAAAAAAAAAAGTTTTTATTTATTTTTAGAGTGAAAGGGGACAGGATAGAAAGAGAAAAACACCTGTCAGCTGCCCCCTTGCATGCCCCCTGCTAGGGACTGAGTCGGCAACCTGGGCATGTGCCCTGACTGGGAATGGAACTGGTGACCTCTTGGTTCATGGGTCAATGCTCAACTACTGAGCCACACCACTCAAGCTTATGGGGAGGTACTATTAAACTATATAAATATCCCATTTCTCTTCAAATTTTTAACTTACATGTGAATGGATTTGTGGTTTCCTATTTTATTTGACTGACTGATTTGAGAGAGAGGAAGGAGAACAGGGGCAGAAAGAGAGGGAGAGAGAACATCAATTTGTTGTTTCTCCTATTTACACATTCATTGGTTGCTTCTTGTATATGTGCTGGCTGGGGATCAAACCTGCAACCTTGGTGTAGCGAGACAATGCTTTAACCAACCAAGCTACCCAGCCAGGACAAGTTTCCTATTTTATTAAATTTTATTGAATCTAATAAATTTACTGAATTTTATTCAGTTTGTTGGGTTATAAGTCATCACTATCTTTTATTTATTTTGATGTTGAAACTGTCCCTTTTCAAATAGAGAGTTTGTTCCAGTTGGCCTCTGGGTACTGACTAGTAACATGTGCCTATCATTCTCTGAGCTCATCCTTCCCACCCTTACTATTTGGTATGAATTGCTTCAGGATCATCATCTACTTTCCCTGATTTAGCCCTGGATCAGCCATTCATCAAGAAGCCCTCATTCCTTTTAGTAAAAATGGTTTTTAGAAGACAAAATTTGGGAATGCTTGTTGCTGCAGGGGTGTTGCTGTTCTCTGTGCCAAGAGCTAGTCAATTTATGTATATTATCTATAACCTACATTCACACCACATACATACCTACACGCTTATATTTAAATTGATATTTATTACATAATGAAAACCATGAGTTCATATAATGCATCTATTTCTGGTCCAGTACCAGAGTTCATTCTATCTGCATTCCTCCCATATTTGTATTATTTATCTATGATAGTGGGAAACTTGGCTCCTATTTTCCTTATTTCTTTGACCAATCCCTTTATATGTAATCCATCTCCCATCTCTGCCACTAGCTCTTCCCATGCAAATGCTCACTTCTGCTTTGGCTTAGCTCCCCATTCTGAGCCACCTGCACACTGCCCTGCTTCCCTCTCACACACGTGGATGTCTTCCTCACCCTGCCTGTGGACATCCTCTTCATCCTGGCTTTGCACTGCCCCTCCTCACAAGGCTTGGGCTCTAACATCATCACATTGGGCCACTATGGCTCCACTTGCACTTCCTTGCCACATGGTAGATGCCTACCTTGCTCTACCCACCTACTGGCTTTAGAACTGAACTGTTAGGGAAGGAAAGTAGAGAAAGAAGAGAATGATTTTAAAAAACATGTAGCTTCTTTACTTAAAATTTTCTGATTGTTTCCATCTCACTTAAAAATAGATTCTAAACAACTTACCCTGAGGCTTTTAAAACGCTACATTAGCGGGTCTCATTCTGTACCATTCTCCTCTTGCCCACTAGGCTCTGGGCACAGGGGCCTTGTATTGTTTCCCTGAACATGCCATGTTCATTCCCACCCTAGAGTTTTTGTGCTAGCTGTCCTTTCTGCTGGAACCCCTGACGATCAATCTAAATAACTACCTAGTTCCTTTCTCCACTTACCCCATTTGAGTTATATTTACAATAGTTATTGTCTGATAATCTCTTGTTTACTTACTTGCCTCTGTCCATTAAAATCTAAATAAGTTTCCCTGAAGTTGGATCCTACTGACTCACTGCTGCATCTCCAGACTCTGGTGAACGAATGCAATTATACAGAGTAAGGCTCTGAAAGAGATGCATCCTGTGAAGCAGGTGATGGCTGAGTGATCCCTGTGCACTTTCTTCATCAGCACGGTACTGAATGCTGCCTGTCTCATTTAACACTGCAACCTGTAACTAACCATCACTCCTAGAGCCCTTATATCCGCAGGTGGAATTACTGTCATGGGTAATACCCCCATTACCTGTGTTAGAGCTTGGATGCTTGTGTTGATGTCACCACTGGCTACTTGGGAGATAATGAAATTGATTGTGGATGCTGTGTTACTGTGCATATCATCAAAGTGTGGAGAAACAGCCCGGATCCTAGAGAGCAGAGCAAAGGGAAATTTCAATCTTTATTGTAAGAGAAACCAGTGAGTTGGAATTATGCAATTCTCCACTACATCCAGGTCTTGGTAAGGTACTGCTATCAGCTAGGTAGTAAGCAGTTCTAAAAAGTTATGATTGCATAGAGAGCTCTTTTCACACATGCATTTATCCTTATGTGAAAGAGGTTAACTTACTTGGGTTCAGGAATAAGGACCGGTTCAAAAATGTCATCCAGTTTGTGCTGCACAAGTTCTGGCATTTCACATTGGACTGTGCCGTTATCATTCTCAATCTCATCGAGATCTAGCTGGAATTCTCTGCGTACCATCTGGGCTGCCTCAGGATGCCCGCTCATGCTTCGAGCTTGGCTAAGGAAGCAAAAAGAGATTCCTGAACTAAAAGAGACTTCTTAACCAAAGGGCAAGAGTAGCACTGCCAGTTGCCCCAAAGCTTCAAGACAGATGTTCAACTTCTGGTTTCAGCCCCCCTGAATGATTTAAGTTTTCGAGTCTAAGCAGTGCCTTCAACGGGCAACAACACTGGTTCATGAAATCCTGAGAACAGATTACTTTCTACTTACAGTACCTGCTAAGTTGTAAGTATTCTTTCAACTTCACTAAAGCCAACAAACCTTGTACAAAAGGGGCAGAAAAGAATAAAGTACACTTATATTGACTCAAAACTCACTACTTCTGGCAAAAATTTAAGAAAAATCTGGACTGGCTATTTTTTTCTAAGTTTTTCTAATCATAAGCATCATTCCATGCAGTGTTCAGTATGTTTTATACACTGAGAGACAGTCACTTCTTCTAATTCACTAGTGACTGGTTAGGGCCAGAATTATATTCAAATAATAGGTATTCAAAGTTTCCAAATTCAAATTGGTCAAAAGATACTCATGGTAAAACCCGAAACAGCTGTCTTGCTTAAAAGATAGTATTTTGAGTCTCTAAGCTACCACTCCTGCTGGCCAGTGGACTTCCATGGCCAGTGGATTTGTGGGTCACTTATGAACCCTCTCTACTCTGGTTATAAACTCTTAAGCAAATCACCCTCCAGAGGGGATGAATCCAAATCAGAAGTTAGGAAGATATAAGATCCCTGCTAATGAGAAATTAGCAGGCAGTACTTACATCCTATAAGTGCGATACATAATTCTGTCCACGGAAAAGCAGTGAAAGAAGGCACAAGACTATTTAGAAGCGGTTTTGTGACAAAGACAAAGACAATGAAGACTGAAGGATTAAACATTTGTTACAAGACATTTACCCAGACACATTGTCATGCATGGTAATGGCTACAAGAACTCAAGATTATGTTTTGGGATATGCTCTGAGCACACAAGGCAAAGTCCACAGAGATGCTCTCAGAAAACTATCTCCATCTACGTACTTGAGTTTGGAGGACATGTCCTCAGCGGGACCCTTGCGCAGCATGTTGGCGTTGGAGCTTATGCTCTGTGTGCGCTGAGGTTTCTCTTCTATTTGTTTTATTGGTGCAGCAGAAGGTCTCTTTGCTGACCGCTTAATCCTTTCCTCAAGCATGCTCATATCCTTTTCAGAAAGCTATAAAAAGAGGCAAAACTTAATTTATTATTATAGCCTTCTACTCAATATAAAGAAATTTAAAACCTAATTAATTGGAAGTCTCAAGAATTGATAACCACTTTCATATTGAAGCAACTAGAACCTGCTATGTTAGGATGAATTTACTATCAAGACACTTTACAATAAACTGTTAAAACCTGCTTGCTATAATAACAGAACATATGAAAGGATATAAAAGGAAAGGCTATTATAACCACAAATAAAAAGATCAAAAATTAAATGAAGCATCCTCATTTCTGCTGTGTGACTAAGCTTTTGGTCACTTGTGAAATTCCCATCTGCTTTATCTCCTGCACTGGCCTGTAGTGAAGATTTAATTAATACAAGTAAAATTATATAAGAACAGTATAAATATATGTGAAACTAAGAGGTCAATGAAGTGAAGAACTGAGGTCTAGCCACAATAGTGACTGACTCAAAGGAAATAGAGACTTGGAAGCAGAACCTAATGTGCCTTGAGAGTCTGGCTCATGGCTATAGCTCAAGCCTTGATCTGATAGGTACCAGTATCACATTATACACACGTGAGTATTTGTTTACTAAAAGCTAAACACACTAAAATTTACAGAGAAGATTGTCAGGTAGAATTTAATTCCCAGATTAGCTCAGATTTCTTGATTCAAAAATAACCCTCATTTCTAATGCAAATTGCTATGAATAGAATGCTTATAAAAGAAAATCTGATTTTCAATAAAACAGCCTAATTATCTTAAAATAATAAGAGATTCCCCCGAGTTTATCTAGATTCTAAGACACATTGATAGGTTGAATTCAATAAAAAGTGGTAAAAAACTTAGTCAGGGATCAGATGGTATGAAAACTAACACCTAAGTGATCTTGCAATTCACAACACACTGACAATATTCAAAGTTCACTTACAGTTCCAATGAGTTTGAACACCTGATCCCCATGTACATTATATACTGTGACAATGGTGTTGAGGGCAGCATTGCGCACAGTGTTGTCACGATCTCCTATGTGAATCGCTATCTCCTTTAAGGCTTTTCCTGGGGTTGGTTGGCAAACATTCATGCCATAGGACTCGACCAGACACCCCAGTTCTTCCAGGCACTCTGATGGGAGAAAGACTAGATTAATGATACTCAATGCACAGTTGGCATAGAGACCTATCTTATTAGATATATTTCCCTTGGCATAAATTAAGGACTAAAATATTATTCTGGCTCTGCCTATAATTTTTCCTTGTTTACCTTCTTATAAAACACACAATGAAGCAATAGTGTTAAACCAAGTTCTTCTGGAAGAAAGAAATGCCTGTGAGTCAGATGGCCCCTGTGCACTTGATTTGTCACCAGGGTGGTACTGAGTAGTGCCTGTATCACCTGATACTGTGGCTCTACCAGTGTGCAACTCATCACTCTCACAGTCCAGATCAGAGGTTGGACTCAACCACACAGACAATAGTTCATTACAAACTATTTCTTTTAGAGGTCACTGCAACACAGACTCACGCCTCAATTTAAATTGTTGCTTCACCTGCTCTCTGCTTTGAGTTTTTGGATTTGGTTCCTTCCATGATGAAGGGGAACATCTTGCTGGCTGGGTAGACAAGGCACATCCGGTTCAGGATGGCGCGGACGTCTTTACGAATGACATCCTTTGGTTCTCCAACCTAGTCAATATGATGATTAAGTGAGGCATTTTCTGAACAGCAAAGGTTCTCCCTCTACTTCCTCCCACCAAGCATCACTAGATCTTAAAAGAATAGGGGAATGAGTGGTGGAAGTTATATCATATAATAAATAGAAAGAGAGAAGGAATAAAGTACGGGATCTGAGGGCAGCTAGAAACTTGAGCAAATTTCCAGAGTGAGAAAAGCATATTACCTTGAGGATGAGATAGGGGATGAAGGAAGATGCTTCATTCTCAGTAAGATGATACTCCTCCTCACTTAGCAGGGTGAAGAGTAATTTTAAATATTCTAGGGCTTTCATTAGGACACTTGTATTGGTATCAAAAAACCGCAGGGTAAGCCACTTCAAGATAAGATCCAGGCAACCAATGACACCCTCTTTTTCACTCTCCAAGTGCTTAAAACAAAACAAGACAAAACATCCATAAATAAGACTGCATGAAACTTTAACTTCTATTAGGCAGGTATCTCTGAAATTTCACTAGAGTCCAAAAAGAAAAATGATAGATTTGTAAGCCTCCATTTAAGACCTAAAATTATAAACATACAGTCATTTGACCTGTCAAATAATACAATAGCTCTAAAAATAAACAACATGATGTATTCCAGTTCCTTCTTAAGTCACGCAAACTTCCGATTATTTCACAGGGCTCAGTATTTCCATATGTATGAGACACATGCATATTTATCTACTGCAAACTTACATCAACCATGACAGCAAGTGCTTTGTTATGATGCTGAAAGTCTGAGTGAAACATCTCATCTTGTAACCATTTAGCCACACAGCTAGACATCTGAGTCTTTAGTTGCTCAATGTATTCATCCCTTGGAGTAGTAAAATTCCACTTCAGCACCTAAAAAATACCAGTGAAGAGAGGTTGTAAGGGGTTCAACCTAAAGGAGGTCGAGAACTCTATTTAAAGCAGCTGCTGAAATCAATTTAATAGAATATTTTAAAATTTAACCAGATTAATTTGTAATGAAAATGTATTCTCAAGCTGTCATTCCTCTGGAAGCTTAACTCTGAAAATCACCTAAAAATAGAATTTTTGGCAATTCTTATTTTCTAGAAAAATCAATGATTTATTATTGATATAACTGCTATTACAACAATTTCTATTGGTACAACTTTAATAAAGGGAAAATGAAAATATTATAAAAAATTTAAATGTACATAGTAGCATTCTAGGAATTTAATATCGATATACTCATACATGTGCACAAAGACCACCTTTCAGGATGCTTATGGCAATATAGTTTATAACAGTGAAACACTAGAATGTTCAACACAGTGAGCTGGGAATAAAGGAAGGTGCATACATATATGCTGTACCAATAAAAAGGTTGAATGCAGATATGGAATGATCAAGATATTTCAAATATTTAAAAAATATTCAGAATAAAGAGTAGGGCAAGTTCCCGTTTGTGCAAAAGGAGGGCTATATATTTATACATTTATGATTGTACAGGTATGGCATATTAACATTCCTGGAGTAATACACAAAAAAACTGGTAATAATACCCTTCCTGTGGAAGGAGACTGGAGTGGGAGACATGCTTTTCATATTACATTCTATACTTTTTGTACTGCTTGTATCTTTTTTAAAAACAAAAAAATATTAAAAAAAATTTTTAACTAGTCAATAGAACTAGATTGAATTAGCTATATATAGTTACCAGTCTGTCTGTTAAGGTATTAGATACAAGAAGTAGTAGTCTACTACATAATGTGCAGTTGATAAAAATCAATGAATACTTTCCATCTTTGATTCTAAAAATTACAACTTCTATTTATTTCTATTTGGAGGAACAACAGGCAATAGCTCCATTCTACTTTCTTTTGTAGGAATTAATGGTCCCATAAAGTAGTCTTATAGAAACCAGTATAATTTATAAAAAAGATTCAGTTTATTAGTTATGAATTTCCAACAGCAAAATTATTCTTGAACAAAACAAACAAGCAAAAAAAATCCTGAGGAGTCTTATTCCTTCCTTACCTTTAATCCCTTTTCATCTTTTATTCTTTGCTCCTTTCCATTTGGAACAACAATAAAAATAGGACCGGATTTGTCTTCATCCTCCTTCAAGCTGGTTTTGCTCGGCACTTTTTTTCCTTGTGCACTCTACAACCATGGTTCAGGGGATATTGGTTAGACAGGCTACTACTCCTTGGGAATACCATGTTGCTGCCCAATAAAAGGGTACTACACAAACCAGAGGCACATTATGTTCCACATGAAAGAAACAGGTGAACCATAGAATCTTACACATATTATGTTTCTGTTACACAGACAGGTTTTCTAGAAATGTTTCTAATAACATTCTTACATACTAGTGGTTAGTCCCTGGATTGGCATGTAATGTAGTTGGAAAAGCTGTCTTATCACTAGAGGCCCAGTGCACTAAATCTGTGCACTCGGAGGTGGGCGGGGGGGAGCAGGTGTGGTCCCTCAGCCCGGCCTGTGCCCTCTCACAGTCCAGGAACCCTTGGGGGATGTCCAACTGACCCATGGGGAGCAGGCCTAAACCGTCAGTCAAACATCCTTAGTGCTGCCATAGAGGCAGGAGAGGCTCCCGCCACCACCGCTGCGCTAGCCAGCTGTGAGCCTGGCTTCTGGCTGAGCAGCGCTCCCCCTGTGGGAGCACACTGACCACCAGGGGGCAGCTCCTGTGTTGAGAGCATGTGCATCATAATGACCGGTTGTTCCATCGTTTGGTCAATTTGCATATTAGCCTTTTATTATATAGGATTGGTCTGGGTCACAACTATTTTTGTTTATTGGATAGTTCTGCTTTCTTGAAATCTTCAATACCATTTATAGCTTTCCATATTAATGACACTTTGGATGCTAGTCACACATTTTGCCTCACTTAGTTGAGAAAGCTTTCCTATTTCTCTCCATATAAAATACTTCTTTATCGTGTGTGTGTGTGTGTGTGTGTGTGTGTGTGTATTTATTTATTTAAAAGCCTAATATGTAAAGTGTCCCTTTGGGAATTCAACTGACTGGGAGTTTGATCGCTTGCTATGACATGCGCTGACCACCAGGGGGTGGTGCAGAACTAGGGAAAGCCCCAGCCAGCAGCCAGCAGCCACTATGGACCCTACCCATGAATGAATTTTGTGCACTGGGCCTCTAGTAGGACTATAACTAAAGACCTTCTGAACCTATTTCTAGAGAAAGTTGCTAGAAACATTTTAAATATTTATGTTACTACAGTGATTTTTAAAAATAATACAAGATGTGGAATACTTACATCAGATTGAAAGAAAACAATGAACACTCAGTATATATATTTAAGATAATATGAAACTGCTTTATAAACTGCAAAAGACTGAAATAAAAAGTGTGGGATGAGGACAGAGTTAAGCCCTAGCTGGTTTGGCTCAGTGGATAAAGTGTTGGTCTGTGGACTGAAGGGTCCTGGGTTTGATTCCGGTCAAGGTCATGTGCCTGGTTGCGGGCACAATCCTCAATAGGGGGTGTATAGGAGGCAGCCAATCCATGATTCTCATCATTGATGTTTCTATCTCTCTCTCCCTCTCCCTTTCTCTCTGAATCAATAAAAATATATAAAAAAAAGAAAAGAACAGAGTCAAAAATACTTTAAATAAGCACTTGTTAAATTTGGTTGAGGATAGGAAAAGAACAGCTTCGTTGGCTGGTGTAGAAGATAATTAGCCACTATAGTGAATTCACTGAATTTAAAGGGAAGGAAAACAACTAATTATATAATATTTAGACCAATGGCCATTCTATGAGCATATAATAATAAATGCACTGGGTAGTAAAACTGTTCCTAGTCTAATATTTTTCATCAGTTATATGCAATTAATGACACAGTTTTCCCTATTTACATTTATTATTAATTTACTATTTATTGCCTAATTCTATAATTTTCTTTTTGAAAGTATTAATCAATGCTCTCAATACAGTGACAAGCTCTGAATCTTGATACAGAATCTGATGACAATTCACTCTGATTAAAAAAATTAAATGAAAAGATACTCAGGGGATAGATATTTCAAGTTGAGCACTGAACACAGTTCTTTACATTGTCCAACTTTGCTTGGGTACTAAATGATTGGTGACACCTCAAAATAAGTCCCAATGGACATGAAAAACACACACACATTTTCAGTATGTCCAAGTAAGATATCTTGAACCTTAGTAAGTACCAGTGACTAATGTGATCCTGTGATGAATGAAGACCACTTGGAAGTAAAATGTAGTTCCACATAAGTTAAAATCCAATGTTACATTCAGTACATGTAATAAACTCTTTTGGAACACAAAGAAAGAGAATTAGAAAAATTTAATTAACATATATTAGATTCTCTATGCCAACACATATTAGAGGTTGAGATAATGTTTAAGAGTATTTGTTTGAATGGCCTTGCATTAGCACACATAGGGTTGTTCACAGGAGGGATTTGAATGCATTTAAGAGACAAAAATAAACAATAAACCAAATCAGATAATGGAAAAAAAAAAAGTCCCATTGGTTTGGGGACAGAAGGTAGTCTTTGTACACTAATCAGAACACCTTCTGATTACTTCTGTGCCAAATTTGAAGGAAGTTGATTACCTTCCTTTTCTTAAATGAAAGTCAACCTAAGTTGTTCTCCTGCCTGAGCTAATAAGATTTTTCTCTCTCCATTACTGCACATCTTCCCTAAAGATCTGCATGGCAGAAACCATGACAGCACTTCTGGAGAGCAGAATGTCTCTGTTTTGGGGCCTTATTAAAAAATGAGCCACAGAAATTTATATAGATAAGTACTTTATAATTTGATAATGTCAAGAGTGGTAATGTTTTTTTATACATATATGACCTTGCCCTAGCTGGTTTGGCTCAGTGGATAGAGTGTCAGTCCATGGACTAAAGGGTTCTGGGTTCGATTCCAGTCAAGGGCACGTACTCTGGTTGCAGGTTACCTGGCCCTGGTCAGGGTGTGTGTAGGAGGCAACCAATCGATGTGTCTTTCACATTGAAGTTTCTCTCTGTCTCTCCCTCTACCTTCCACTCTCTCTCAAAATCAATGGAAAATTATCCTCGGAGGAAGATTAACAAAAAAAAAAAAAAAAAAAAGATCGTTAGTAGAATGATTTAGTGTATAAAACATACCTAAAAGTAATTCTATATGTAAGTATGCAGAGTTAACATACCTTTGTTTTAGAGGAAACCCCTAGAGCTTTGGCCTTTTTAGGATCAGGCTTGAGTTCTACAGTGGTGGAAACAGAATCTTCAACAGGTGCTTTGAGAAAAAAGCATGTAATATAAATAAAAACTCTAATATCACTTTATTCTGGCAGGTTAAATATTTAAGAACAAGAAAGCCTGCAATTTTAAATGTATCAATTTATAAAATATTTTCATTAGATTTTCCCCCCAATCTTTTTTCTCTCTGAATTCCTCTTTAAGAATAATCTCAAGAAATTCAATAAATTTACATACATCTTCTTTATCAACAGTTAATCTGCAGTTTTAAAACTATTTTCTAAATAGCAGTTAAAAAAAATCTTTTTGCTTTTTGCTAGTTTGATACTTTCCTAAGGGCAGGGCCTGTCATCTGATACTCAGTTATATCCATATGCGAGATCCTAAAAAATGTTGTAATCAAATATATACTTTGATACCACCAGTTTTATCCATGTAAAATTTCCAAGCATCACAATGTCTATCACACTAAACAGACCATTCCTTTGATTAAGCAATAAGTCTAGAAGATAAGTAGTTACAGTTTAGAGTTTTATTTTACATGATGGAATTTCAACATCAGGATGAAGAAATCCATCTTACATTTCTCTTGAAGACAATTAGTAAATATTAGAATGGATCAGTGCAGAGGAAGAACTCATTTGGAAATGAGTAAATGGAGTTCCATGCTGGTTCAGGATTGGCTGTCTGCCTAGCCTTTTGCAAGTCACTTAACATCTGGGTTTCCTCTTGAGTTAATAAAGGGGATTAAGCTAGATGGTCCCAATTCTCCCTCTGATTATAATATCCAATAACAGAAAACAGTTGTGGTAACCTTAAAAATAGGATGGACAGTTGCTTTCCTGAGTATTTCAACGAACTACTCCAAAACTCCTTTTTAGACTTGAAAACAAATGAATCACTTCTGTACCCTCAGCACAGTTCCTGGTGTAAAATAGGCACTTGACAAATGTTTGTGAATGAAGGATAAGGAGAGATGGAGGGAGGGATTGAGATCTAAGCCATGAGAAATGGGATAAAAAATGAAGGCTGGATTTCTTTTATTAGAGTTTCCTTGGGCTGTTTCCCACCCCCTTTTAACTCTCTCAAAATAGAGTTACCTGAGGCAGGCTGAAACTTGGCTGGAGCTGACCCTCCCACTGGTCTGGACGTTGCTTTAGCGGGTGCAGCGGGCTTGGCTGGCACGCTCGCTTTGGCTTTCTCTAGCATGGCCAGTACCTGATCTTTAGAAGTTGGCTAGGGAGATAATATAACAGGTCAGAGGACGCAAAAGATACACTCATATATGCTTACTAACAGATCTGTCATCAAATAAATCTTTTGAGCTCCTAGTTTTGAAATACCAATGAAGTAAGCACATAGTACAAGAGAAGTAACACACATTATGAAGTCACGCTAAATTAGCTACCATTCTAGAAGGCCACATTTTCACCCCTTCAGAGCCAGCAGGTTCTTGAGAAGTTCTACACTGCCAAATATTTTATTTTTGCTCTCACTGGGATTTCGAATTGAAACTCCTAGGAGATAATACAATCTCCTGCCTACATAAATTCATGGTCAATCTTGTTCTGATGGTTTTTAACAACAGCAGCAGCAAGAAGTAATACCTTTAGCTTCCCCGTCGCCTTGGCCATTTTCTCATATCCTAAGTGCATCATGAAGAATGGCAAGGCATCCTGGGCCTTCTTCCGCACATCTCCATTGCGATCCTCTAGGCAGGAGTAGAGATGGGGAACACACAGGATAAGGTCTGTGGGGGTGGAACGAAGAGTTGGTAGTTTCTCAGCCAGCCAGCCTAAAAGCTGCCAAAAGAAATAAAGACTAGTTACACACTTCAAGAGAAAAACTATTTTAATAATCTCAGGCTTAAGGATTTCATCAGAACCAAATTAGTTCTCAAACTACAACTTTCCAGTATGAAATCAGTAATTTTCATTGTTAAGAACTGTGCTATATTTAAATAATATGTGCAAAGATAACAATCTTCCTTAAGATAAGGATACGATTCTTTGGACCATACTTGGATATTCAATTATAAAACTTTCAGTTCTTTATATATATACATAATAGTAAAGGCCCGGTGCACAACATTCATGCACTGTGTGTGTGTGTTGTGTGTGTGTGTCCCTCAGCCTGGCCTGTGCCCTCTTGCAATCTGGGACCCCCCGGGGGATTCCCTGAGGGGTCCTTGGCACTGTTTCAGAAGCAGAAGAGACTACCCCCACTGCGCTAGCCATCCATGAGCCCAGCTTCTGACTGAGTGGTGCTCCCCCTGTGGGAGCACACTTACCACCAGGGGGCAGCTCCTGATTGAGCATCTGCTCCCTGGTGGTCAATGTGCATCATAGTGACTGGTTGTTCCATCAATTTGCATATTATGCTTTTATTATACAGGCTATGTATTTTCATTAACTTCAGAGAGGAAGGGAGAAAGAGATAGAAACATCAATGATTTGCGAGAATCACTGATCGGCTGCCTCCTGCACACTGGGGATTGAGCCTGCAACCCAGGCATGTGCCTTTGACTAGAAGTGAACCTGGGACCCTTCAGTCTGCAGGCCAATGCTCTATCCACTGAGCAAAACTGGCTAAGGCTTCTTAATATATTTTATTTTATTGATTTTTTACAGAGAGGAAGGGAGAGGGATAGAGGGTTAGAAACATCGATGACAGAGAAACATCTATCAGCTGCCTCCTGCACACCTCCTACTGGGGATGTTCCCGCAACCAAGGTACATGCCCTTGACCGGAATCGAATCTGGGACCTTTCAGTCCACATACCGACACTCTATCCACTGAGCCAAACCGGTCAGGGCTTAATATATTTTAAAGATGAAAAACATTCACTTACTTATTTATTTTTAATTCTAAGAACTACGCAGCTAGAGAAGACACACATTTATTTAACCATAAGATGACAAGACTACCAGGGCTCCTGTTTTCAGCCTTACATTGACAGCTTCTCTCTATGCCTCTAAAATAATTCATATCTATATTTACTTTTAGATGAAAGTTTTATTGAGATGATTATAGATTCAAATACAGTTTAAGAAATAATGCAGAGAAACCCCATATATCCTTTACTCAGTTTCCTCTCAAGTAACACTTTATAAAACTGTTATTATAGTACCACAACCAGGAAATTGGCATTGACACAAGCCACTGATATTATTAGACTGCCCCATTTTAGTTTTTCTCATATGTGTATGTGTGCATATTCTATACAATTTCATCACATGTATGTCAGAACATGTGCCACCATAGTTAAAATTTTGAACAGTTCCATCTAAAGCAGTAACCTTTCGGACCTGATGGACCACCAGTGATCCACCGGTTGGCGACCGCTGACAGAAAGGATCCCTTTTGGCGCCCCTTTATAACCACACCCATTTTCTTTCTCCTCCCTACTTCCTGGTAATCATTAATCCGTTTTTTGTATCTAAAATTTTGTCATTTCAAACATGTTTTATATAAATGGAAGCACAGAGTATGTAACTGTTTGGGATTGGCCTTTGTTACTTAGCATAATTCCTTGAAGATTTATCTAAAGTGTTGTATGCATCAATAACTTTTTTCTTTTACTGCTAAATAATATGACATATGGACATAGACTAGTGTAACCATGCATTGTTGAAGGATATCTGGCTGTTATGAGCTTTTTGGTTATTACGAATGAAGCTCTAATAACATTTGTGAATAGGCCTTTGAGTACACATACATTTTTGTTTTTCTGGAATACATGCCCAAGATCACAATCACTGGGTCATTATAGTGACTGCCTGTTTAGTTTTGTAAGAAAGTGCCAAGCTGTTTTCCAGAGTGGCTGTACCGTTTTACATTCCCACCAGCAGTGTTCACTACATCCTGGCCAGCATTTGGTGTTGTCTTTATCTTTTATTTTAGTAATCCCAATAGGTGAGTAGTGATATCTTATTGTAGTTTTAATTTGCATTTCCCTGATGCTAATAATGTTGACCATCGTCCATAGCTTATTTGCCATCTGTATCTGCTCTTCAGTGAAATATCTGTTCATGTCTTTTGCCCATTTACTAATTAGAATTTCTTTTTACTTTTGAGTTTTGAGCATTCTTTATATATTCAGATAATAGTCCTTTATCAGTTTGCAAATATTTTTTCCCACTCTGTAGCCTTCTTTTCATCTTCTTCATATATTCTTTTGCATAGTAAAAGTTATTCATTCAATGATGTCCAATTAATCAATTTTTCTCTGATGGATTGTGATTTTGGTGTCAAGTCTATGAATTCTTTGCCTGAAGAATTTCTATATTGTGAAGTTTTCTTCTATATTATCTTTAAAAGTTCTACAGTTTTATGTTCAACATTTAACTTCATAATCCATTTTGAGTTAATTTTTGTGTAAGATATGAGGGTTAGGTTGAAGTTTATTTTTATTTTTTGAAGTTTATTTTTTGGTCTATGAATGCCAATTGTTCCAAAATTAATTGTTGAAAGACTATATCCTTGAATTCTTTTTATCAGCATTCTATAATTTTCAGTATAAACATTCTGTATTTGCTTTGTTAAATTTGTGTACCTAAAGATTTCATTTTCTTTGGAGTGATTTTTATAAATGGTACTAGGGGCCCGGTGCACAAAATTCATGCACGGGGGGGGGGGGGGGGTCCCTCAGCCCAGCCTGCTCCCTCTCACAGTCTGGAACCCCTCAGTGGATGTCCTATGATGGCCCCAGTCTGCCAGGCACCTTTTGTGTGTGTGTGTGTGTGTTGTGTGTGTGTGTGTTGCCACTGGGGACCTGCCCCCAGCCGCATCTGAGGCTTGGAGCAGTCCTCCTGTGTGTGTCTACCTGCTGGGGACCTGCCCCCAGGCACACTGTCAAGGCTTGGAGCAAGCATCCCCTCTATGTTGATCCCTCAGACTCTTGCCCTCCCCTGCATGTTGTTCTCTTTTTTGAGCTGAGGCCAGGGCTGGGTGCTGCCTGCCTCCCAAGCTTGCCTACTGCCCATCTTCCTCCAGTCACCAGGAAGCAGGGAAAACCCCACCTTGTTGTCAGGCCAGCCTTTTCCTGCTCCCTGATCCCCAGAAGGGACCTGGGAAGCCGCCAAGCAGGCCGCCGACTCTTTCCCACTCACCCATTCCCTGCTGCCTTCCTTTCCCACTTTCCGGTGCCACCAAGGGGTCTGGGGAGCTGCCAAGCAGGACCCCGGCCCCTGCAGCCTTGCTTTCCTGCTCCCCAGTGCCCCGCAAAGGGCCTGGGAAGCCCACCAAGCAGGCCGTTGACCCCCTGCCGCCTCTTTCCCACTCCCCAGCCCGCCACCTTGCTTTCCCGCTTCCTGGTGCCCTGCAAGGGGCCTGGGAAGCCCACCAAGCAGGCGACTGACGCCCTGCTGCCTCTTTCCCGCTCCCCGATGCCCCTCCAAGGGCCTGAGCAGCTGCCAAGCAGGCCGCCGACCCCCTGCCACCTCTTACCCGCTCCCCAGTGTCCCTCAAAGGGCCTGGGGAGTCGCCAAGCAGGCCGCCAACCCTGCCGCCTCTTTCCCACTCACTGGTCCTGGGTCCTGCGCTGTTCTGCCCTGCAGCTGCTCTGTGCACTTGGGAGGTGCCTCAGCCCGGCCTGTTCCTTCTCACAGTCTGGGACCACTCTGGGGATGTCCACCTGCAGGCGTGCCTGACCAGGCTGGTAGAGGGGCTTTAAGGCTGCCCACAGCTCCCATTGACCCAATGTCCCAGCAAGGCTGGCTAGACGCAGGTTTCTGGGGTTTATTTTCTATAATTGATACTGTTCCTTTAAGGTGAGGCCTAATAAGAAGCCTCTTTTCTGCTTTAGCTCGCGGCTTCTATAATGAAACAATGTTACTTAGTGCTCAGGCCCGGCCTGCTGTTTCCTTCAGCTCCCGAGGATTCTGTGATTTATACTATGTTGCAAACATGTTGCAAACATGTTTTGCTTTGAGGCAAGGATAAGCGAGCCGGCGGAGCCGGCATGCAGACAGTTTCACTTTCACTCCTGTTGCAATGGAAGCTGACGTTTACTCCGTGAGTGGCGGCTGCCATGTTGGCTGGGTTAATTTGCATAGTCGCTCTGATTGGCTGTTGGGCATCCCAAAGAAACGGTCAATTTCAATATTACGCTTTTATTAAGATTATGTTTTTAATTTCAGTTTCCACATGTTCATTGCATTATAAAGAAATGTGATTGATTTTTATATGTTAATTTTGTATCCTGAAATCTTACTGAAAATAATTATTAGTTTCTAATTTACTTGTAGATTCCTTTGGATTTTCTTTGTAGATAGTCATGTTATCTGCAGTTAGAGATAAATTTATTTATTCTTTATCCAATCTGTAAGATTTTCATTTGTTTTTCTTGCTTTATTGCAGTGACTGGAACTTCCAGGACTATGCTAAATAATAGTAGTGAAAGTGGACATTCTTTTTTTGTTCCTGATCTTAGAGGAAAGCACCCAAGCTTTCACCATTAAATATGGTATTTTATGTAGAGGTTTTTGCAAGTGCTCTTTATCTAGTTGAGGTAATATTCCTCTTCTATTACTTGATGAGAGTTGTTTTTTTTTAATTTATCGTGAATAGGTGTTGGATTTTCTCAAATCCCTTTTTTATGTCAAATGATATGATCTTATAATTTTTTTAGTATTTAGTCTGTTGATTTTAGTATTTAGTCTGTTGGTTTTATTTAGTATTTAGTATTTAGTATTTACATTATGGATTTTTGAATGTTAACTCCATCTTTATGTCCTGATTAAAACCTCTTACTTTACTATTTAAGAGTGACAGAAAAGATAAAATGTCACGAAAAGGCTAGTCCTTTAAGTTTTATTATAAAGCACATGAAAGGGGGGGAAAATGAATAAAAAACTCTAGGAATTTGTTCTCATATATAAACTGTTTTATAATGAAATACAATCTGTCTACACATGTATACTTATTAGGTAGGTCCAAGCCTCTAAGAAGGTAAAAGACATGAGTAAGACACATGATATTTGTAGTACTAACCTCTTGCCTCAGGAAAGGATTTTCCCTTTTGAGCTCTTCAGAAAGATCTTCTCCCTCCAGCCATTCCTTCATGCCAGTCTGTTCTGCCCAAGCATTCACAGTTGCTAGAGCAGCAGCTCGAACATTGTTCTGAATGGAAGAGAAAATCAGTAAAAACAACATTGACTATGGTTTGGAGGAAGTAGGAAGTGAAAAGCTTGTTTCTTTGTAAACATGAACATGGAGGTTTCTCTAAGGTCCATATGAACATACTTGGAACCATCTTCTTTGAAACATAATGTAGTTCTGTTTGTACTAAAAGTCCAAATTATAGTAGATACATAAAACTTCAACTTGTACAGATCCTGTAGTAAGTTAACTAGGCAAAACAGTGACCTATGCATAAAATATCATGTAAGGGGAACAAACTTTTTTTTTTTTTAATATATTTTTATTGGTTTCAGAGAGGAAGAGACAAGAACATCAATGATCAGAGAGAATCATTGATTGGCTGCCTCCTGCATGCCTCCTATTGGAGATCAAGACTGCAACTTGGGCATATGCCCTTGACCTGAATCAAAGCCAGGACCTTTCAGCCCATAGGCTGATGCTCTATCCACTGAGCCAAACCAGCCAGGGCGGAACAAACTCTTTAGGTTTTGTTTCTTGAACCTCTGGGTGCTCTTATGTTCATGTTTATCTAAAGAATGTAATTCTAAATGTCAGAGAATGCATAATGGTTACATTGAAATTACTAACAACTTTAACATTTATGTTTTTATTTAATTTGTATTAATAAGTACTTATCGACACAAAAATATTAAAATAGCCCAATTTCTCACATTAAATGTATTATCTATCTATTTATATAAAAGCCTAAGCGACCGTCGGACCATTTGATCGGTAGCTATGATGTGCACTGATCACCAGGGGGCAGACACACAACGCACAGACATGGAACAGACTGATGAATTTCAGAGGGAAAGGGAAAGGGGGGAGGGTGGGAAGAGATTAATCAAAGATTTTATATGCATACTAGAGGCCCGATGCATGGATTCATGCACTGGCAGGGTGCCTCAGCCTGGCTTGTAGGGATTGGGCCAAAACCACAGTCGGACATCCCCTGAAGGGTCCCAGATTGCGAGAGGGTGCAGGCCAGGCAGAGACCTGCACCAATGCATGAATCCATGCACCGGGCCTCTAGTACATAAATAAAGACACATTCAAATACTCAATGGAGGCCTAAACATAAGAGGCTTACAACATTCGATGAAACTAAGTATCTTAAGTACTAGAAGATCCTGTTCTAGTAGTTTAGAAAAATAAGGTATAAAACAAATACATGATCCAGAAACTCATATATTTAATTACTCTCTATACTGAAACTTTTAACAACGATGTCATTATCACAACAGCAACCATTATTTGAGTGCATACTATATAAAACAGGCACAGGTACCTTATGTGCAGACTCTTACTTAATTCTGTAACAATAAAATTTCACAGATAAAACGAGTCAAAAGATAAACAACTTACCTAAGTATCACAAAGCTAGTAAGTGATATATCTGGTCATGTTAATACTGCCTGGGAAGTAAAAATGTTTATTATTTTCCTCCTAATATTCTCTTCTCTATATGTACCCTTACATGTAAGAAAAGATCATTATTCTTAGCTCTGGAGTGTGACTGGCTTATTCCAGATTGGAGCTCTAGTGAGGAGTCAGGTTTACCTTGCTGTCTCCAAGGACTGTGATGATAGGAATGCCTAAGTTCTTCACATGTTGCTTGATGTTTGGGCCCATAGCTACTGCCAGTTGCTGGAGGATAGTCAACGTTTGCTGTACCTGAGTGGAAAGACCCAATACTTCATGTTCAAATCATGAGCAAGCTGTGCACAAACTTTTATAAATTTGCTGCTAAGAGACAGGGAAATCAGCTCTTATGATGCTACTCTAATTAGCTTGTGAACAATTTTTAGGTGGTGGCCATTGCTTTTATCATTAGCTCATAAAATCAAAGCATTAGAATTTTAGACCAGAGATTATATGCTTCATAATTCTAAAGGTAAAGTCTAGTTTATTAAAATCTTGACATAAAAAATTCAAATTTAAGAATTAGAAATTAAGCATGTTCATGTATAATACAAGCAGTTTTATATAAAAATATTTAACATTAGAATACTGCAAAAAGCATATCTGAGCTTCATAAAAATTTGACTTATTAACTTGCCATCTACCAGCATATTTTGTGGCATACCTAATAAATTAAAGAAAGTTATTCGTAGTCCATAACAAGTAAAGTGACCATTCATTTTTTTGCTGGCAACAATTTCTTTGAAAAGGAACCTACTGAAAGGAGACGGGGGCAAGAAATAGAACAGCCATGTGTTCTACATACCAAGATTTTATTTGAATCATTGAGTCGACCCTTCAAAGCAGTTGGAAGTTCACCTATGTTCGGTTGGATAAATTTTGCTTCATTGATAATACCTGCCACTTCATCTAGGCCTTCTTTCCTAATCTTCCAATTTTTGTCACCAATCTTAGATACCAACTCTGAAGTAATTTTATCACTGGAAAAAACAAACAAAAGACACCACCTTAATTCCAGAGAAGGCACCAAATTAAAACTGCAGTATGTCCTGGCTGATGTGTCACAGCAGGTTAGAGCATCAGCCTGCACACAGAAGGGCCTATGATTCGATTTCCAAACATATCTGGGTGGGAGGCAACCAGTCCATGTGTCTCTCATATAGATGTTTCTCTCTCTCCTCCTCCCTCCCTCCTCTCACTCTCTCTGAAAAGCAATGGAAAAAATATCTTCTAGTGAGGATTAACAAAAAACCAAAAAAATTTCAGTATCATAAATCAAATAAACCACTTCCTATAAACCAACCTTATTTCTGTCCTTGGCAAAAGATCCACAACATCATTACCCCCATCATCTGGTTCGTCTCCATCTTCTCCTTCATCTGTACCACTTATGCTGTGTTTGGAAATCCCTCTGGTTGGAGCAGGTGGACTCTGGCCCTGCATCTACATCCAAACAAATAAATCAGTGAGGCTAAATGAACTTGATAAAGAACCTGAGAGCAAACAAGTTGGAGAATGGTGCCTGTGTCAAAATTTCCTATTCCTTCCTAATACCTAATATTTACACAGTACATGTCTTAATTTCTATTTTGGTTCCAATTTTGAGACTATGGCAAAATATGTAATCTAATAAAAGAGTAATATTGAAATTGACCATTTCTACGGGATGCCTAAGCCACGCCCACCATCCAATCAGAGTGGCTGTATGCAAATTAACCCAGCCAAGATGGAGGCCGGCAGTCACGGAGCTAGAGTAAACAGAGGCTTTCGTTGCACCAGGAGTAAACTGTCTGCCGGCCGCTGGCTGGGCCTCTCTGTGCTCCAGGCAACATTGTTGCAATTATAGAAGCCTTGGAGCTGAAGCAAACAGCAGGCTTCCACTGCACCAGCAATGGAGGAAACTGCCTGCCTAGAGTCTACTAAGGCAACATTCTTTCAATTATAGAAGCCACAAAGCTTAAGTAAACAGGAAGCTTCGTTACCTGCCTAGGCCTCAGCTTAAAGGAACAGTGTATCAATTATGGAAGATAAATAAACCCCAGAAACCTGCTTCCAGCCAGCCTTGCTGGGACGTTGGGTCAATGGGAGCTATGGGCAGACTGAAAGCCTGAAAACAGCCCTCAGCCCGTCACCCACGCTGGCCACACCCCAGTGGGGTGAGGGTCCCCACTGGGGGGCTTGGCCAGCCTGCAAACAGCCATCAGCCCCTCACCCAGGCTGGCCAGCTACCCCAATAGGGACCTGAACCCTGAAGAGACTGTGGCCAGCCTGCAAACAGCCATCAGCCCCTCACCCAGGCTGGCCAGGTACCCCAGTAGGGACCCAAAACCTGAAGGGGCTGTGGTCATCCTGAAAACAGCCCTCAGCCTGTCACCGAGGTTGGCTACACCCCAATGGGGTGAGGGTCCACACTGGGGGCTTGGTCAGCCTGCAAAGAGCCATTAGCCCCTCACCCAGGCTAACCAGGCACACCAGCAGGTGGACATCCCCAGAGGGGTCCCAGACTGCGAGAGGGCACAGGTCGGGCTGAGGGACCTCCCGAGTGCATAAATTTTTGTGCACCGGTCCCTTGGTATTTTTATAAAACCTATCAGAATCTGACTTGTTAATCATGAGGCTGTCTCTTGACTTGTATGCCCAAGACATTATACAGCAAGTCTGCCAAAATGTAGCAATTTCCATTACAAAGTTCATTCAAGGAGGGACAATATTTTTGATTTAAAAAATTTTTAATGTTATTTTTACTGTACTTTTTCAATAGGACATACATTCAAAATATTTCAAATTCCAAAGGCACAAAGGATATAAAGGGGAAAACCTCCCATCCTATACCATAGTTACCCTGTCCTTTCCTCATAGACAATCAAAGTTATTAATTTGTTAGGAATACTTTATGCATATAAAAGCAAACACAATCATACTGTTTGTTCCAAAGGGTTAAATGTTTAAATTTAACTAATATGAGCTTTCTGAAGTTCATCAATACACTGCAAAATTTGTGAAATCTTTACCTTCTCAAATTCTGCATCTATCTGGGATAGGAGAGCAGGCTTCTCATCTTCAAAGAACATTCGCAAAGAGGGACCAACATACAGGTACATTACACCAAGCAGGGTAATAGCAGAAGTCCTCACAGCCTGATAGGCAGAACAAAAAGAATTTTCCAAATAACAGCAGAACCATAAAGATGGCTGTACAGTTCTTAATATATGCTGGTATATACTCACTGGGTTTGTTGCAGCAAGCGCTGTCTTCACATTGCTAATGAAAGCTTTCACATTCAATCTAGAAGAAATAACAATTAGAATTAAAACCAAGCAAAACACTCAATAGTTTTATAAAGCCAGACTCTAGAAGTGGCTTCCTTTGGATATGTCTTGGAATCTACCTATTTGCTTTCTACACTCATTCAAAATTACACACTATCTATATGCTAATTACTCCTAAATCCAGTGTTGACTTCTCTCCTGAACTCAATTCAGATATCCAACTGCCTTTGTGACATTTTCACTTATATGCTAGATGTTGCCCTACAACTGTTAAAACCACTCTAGATTGTAAAACTGGCCAACCCGGCTCAACGGATAGAGTGTCGACCTGTGGACTCCAGGGTCCCAGGTTTGATTCCTGGTCAGGGCACATGCCCACCAGGTTGTGGACTTTGTCCCCGGTGGGAGACATGCAGGAGGTAGCCAATTAATGATTCTCTCACATCGTTGATGTTTCTATCTCTCTCTCTCCCTTTCCCTTCTTGTCTGAAATCAATAAAAAAAACACACACAAAAAAACAAAAACCAAACCCTGACCCCAAAACCAGTCTTTCCTACCGTAGTAAAGAGCCACATCACGCTTCCAGTTGCTCAGTTCGTCTTTGACTCCAGAGTCATCCTGACTCCTCTCTTATGCCCACTCTCTGGTCAGGTTTACTTTCAAAATATGTTCTGAATCATAACACTTCCTCCTGTACAAACTATGTCCAAACCACTGAAATTTCTTGATAGCATTATTCTAATAGCTTACTAAGTAGTCATCCTGCTTCTGCCCTTGATCCTCACTATCTGTTTCAACAATAGTTAGAATGATCCTGTTACTCTTCTGTTCAAAATCCTCTAATGACTTCCAACTATGAATGATCAATATCAGTTTTTATTCCTTCCCTCTACCCCGACTTTCAAAAGAGGCCAACATTCCTAGTGCCCTTATAATATGCCAGGTACAGTTTTCAGCATTTTACATATTTTTCACAACAACCCTGTGAGGTACCATTTTGGCATTTTACAGAAAGGTAAATTAGGTCAGAAGAGGAGCAGTCCCTTGACCAAGGCTACAAAGCTGGAAAAGTAGCAGACTGGGGATATGAACCAGTGGGGTCTAGTTTCATATTCCATCTTCTGAATTACTACTCTCTTATCTGAAATTGTAGTTCATAGCTTTTCTGCAACCTCTTGCCTCTCTCCCTCTATACAGAGGCTTTCAACCAGATTTCTGCTGCATTAAAAACAAAACAAATTTTGAGGCCCTATATAACTTGGCTTCCTCTTATTTCTCTAATGTTGTCTCCTACCACTCTCCATCTCCTCACTCATTCCACTCTAGCTACATTCTAAAGACCAATCACTCCTTCCAATTTTTAAAGATATCATATATGCTCCTACCCCAGGGTTTTTGCGCTTGCTGTCCCTTGGGCTAGAATGTTCTCCCAGATTGTCTCAGCTAACTCATGTCTTGAAGGTCTCTGCTCAAACATTATTGTTTCTGGATGGACTCTTCTCTATCTTACAGTCTTATAGTAAAGAACACCTTCCCAACCACAGACAGGTGATTTCACCTAACCCCTTAACCTGCTTTTTTTTAATTCTGTTGTTCCTATACCTCCTAGTATATTTTGTATTGTCATCTTGTCCATGATGTATTCCTAGGGCCTGGAACAAATGACTGGAATATCATAGATGCTCATGTGTAGCTGAATAAATACAAGATCGTGGATTAAGTATAATAAAAAAAGAGAAAAATATTCACCTGGTTTTATGTCATGCCAAGAAATTAGTTTTACAGCAAAAACTATACAATTAAGTAGAAATTATAACAATACCCTTAACTAAGGGAAGACACCACAGGTACTGACATAACAATTCTTTGCTTAATGACACTTGAATGATAACTTGTGGAGTAAGTAGTATTTCTTCACTTGGTAGAACTCAGAACACTGTTTTGCAAGATTATTAAGAGGCATATTGTAACAAGCTACATGGCACAGAGAAAGGCAACATGGTATAGCAGTATAATATTCTTTCTTAGAATCAGAATGCCTGTGTTAAAATCTTGGCTTTGCCATAACTTAGCTGTGACTTAGCGGAATATTTACACTGTCTATGCCCTAGTTTTCTTATTCATAAAACAGAGAAAACAATCCTCACATGGTTTTTATGATGATTTAATCAAATAGATTATTTAGAAAATGCCTAGCATAAAATAAGCTCTATAAAATTTTGTTAATGAAATAAATGTTTTCAGTATGTAAATAAGTTTGGAAAAACAGCAAGTTAAACAAACTTCTTTATTGTATGACTTCTGAAAGCCTTTAATTCATCAATGTGCACTATAGGTTTCTAAACAAATGGGATTATATGCTGTAATTTACAAAGGTATTTGACTAGCAATCCTTGGAACTGGGTTTTCTTTCGGACAGTTATAACACTGGAGGAAAAATTACGTAGAGAATTCTAGTATTAGTGGATATCAAAATGCAGGTGCATACCCCTGACTTAACAATTAAAAAAAAAAAATCCTCACTGAATGAACAACAAAGTGACAACAAATACATACTTATCAACCAGTGAACATAACAATTAAGTCAATAGAAATATCTGATGAACAGAATAAATTGGTGAACAGAATAGAAGTTAAGGGCATAGAAAGGGAATGCACTGACAATTCTCAGGGGGAAGAGGGTGTGAGGGATATGGGAAGAGACTGGACAAAAATCTTACATCTATGGTGGGGGTAAGGGCACGGGGTGGAGGGGGGAACCAGGTGGAGGGGAGCTATGGGGGTTAAAAAAAAAGGAACATCTGTAATACTCTGAACAATAAAGTTTTATTTAAAAAAAAGAGAGAGAGGAAGAGATAGAAACATTATTGGTGAGTGAGAATCATTTATCAGCTGCCTCAGGCACACTCCCTACCAGGCCTGTGCCCTGACCAGGAATTGAACCATGGCCTCTTGGTTCTTGGGTTCTGATGCTCAACCACTGAGCTACACTTGCCAGGCTAAGGCCCTGTATTATTTATCAGTTTTTTCACCAAAACTACATTTAATTTTCATAATAAAAATATGATATTGTAAAAAAAAAAATCCTCACTGAGGATATGTTTATTGATTTTAGAGAGAGAGGAGGGAGAGAAGGAGGGAAGGACAGGGAGAAATTGATATAAGAGAGAAACATTAATCAGTTGCCTCCCACATGCGCCCTGACATGGGATTGAACCTGAAACCTAGGTAAGGTATGTGCCTGATCAGGAATAGAACCCACAACCATTTGGTGCATGGGACCATCCTCCAACCAAGCCACCTAGCCAGGGCTGACTTAAGATTTTTTGACTTTACAAATGAAATGAAGAGATATGCATACTATATTACATGAGATATTCAACACTTTATTAAAAAATAGGCTTTGTTTTTAGACGATTTTGCTCTACTGTAGGCTAATGTAAGTGTTCTGAGCATGTGAAAGGTTTAGGTTAAGCTATGATGCTCAGTAGGTTAGGCATATTTTTGTCTTATGATATTTTCAACTTACAATGGGTTTATTGGGATGTAACCATATCACTGGTCAAAGAGCACCTGTATAGATTTTTGAGGAATAAATGTAGTTTTGTGGATTTAAAAATATACATATTTTTACTGATTTCAGAGAGAGGAAGAGAAAAGAAAAGAGAGATAGAAATCATCAATGATGAGAGAGAATCAATGACCAGCTGCCTCCTGCACGATCCTCACTAAGTCTACAACCTGGGCATGTGCTCTGATCGGGAACTGAAGCATGACCTCCTGGTTCATAGGTTCAACACTCAACCAGTGAGCCACACCAGCTGGGTTGTTTTATATAAATTAGATAACCCAGCTCTGGTGTTTCAGAAATAAGCAGAGATAGCTACAACAAATATAATCACCAGTCAGAGATTTGCAAAACAGTTAATTATTTTGTACTGGATTTTTTTTTGACTTACCCAGAAAAACCAAATTCTTTTATTGCATTTGATAGCCAATTCAGAGTTTCTGACTGATTCTTGGGATTCTTCTGAGAGAATGCCATTGACATAACCTAGAGCAGGAGAAAAACAAACAAACAGATCTCTGATATTTCTCATAGAAATATAGCATGACATTAAGGCAGAAGTGGATAAAGCATGGTTTTGTGATGCTAAAACAACCGCAATAATGACTTTAGGAATGAAATATTTAACCTACACAAGAAAGAGTTAAGTGATAGTAAAATACTGTTTACAACTTTTCTTTCATTAATGATCACTCTGAATTATGTTTAAAGAGAAAATTACTCTCATCTCTAACAGACTATTCTTGACTAAGATAAAGTTTAATTATTATGCAACAGTGTATTATTAAAATTAAAAAACACAGTACCTAAAATAGCTTTACCTGAAAAGATAAAATTAAGCGTAATAAGTAACTTTAAATTAAAATTTGAGACAAAATTGGGAAAACTGGGGGTAAGAGAGCTGTGTCACTAACCTGTTCAGCTGTCCAGGGCAACATGCAAGCTTCGGCTATTGCTGTCATAGCTTCTTTTGCATTGTTCCCACACTTCACATCTCCAATTTTATCTACAAGGCCATCTAAGACAATCTGAGCTGATGTTTTGGAAAAATTTCCCTTCTGGGCAATTAAAGCAACTATGTGAAGCTTCATCTGCATCACCTGAAAAAGGATAAAGTTATCAAAAAGTTATGAGTAAGCCAAAGACATTTATTTATGTACTTATTTCTATAGTAACAAAATTAAGACCAGCTGAGAACATGACCAATCTAAAATCAGACTTTTAAACAAGCAAAATAATTTTTATATTTTGTTAGCAATTAAAGTAGCTAAGTGACAGCTAAGAGAAAAAAATCAAACCACTCAATGCTTTAAAATATTAATAACTAGAGGCCCGGTGTATGGCTTTTGTGTAATCGGGGTTAGTGGGGGTAAGAAGAGGGGATCCTTCAGCCCAGCCAGCACCCTTTCACAGTCTGGGAGCCCTCAGGGGATGTCCAACTGATGGCTTAGGCCTGCTTCCCACAACCTAAGCCATCAGTTGAACATCCTTAGCGTTGCTGCTGTTGCTCTCGCCAGCCATCAGCCCAGCTTCTAGCTGATCAGCGCTACCTGTATGGGAGTGCACTAATCACCAGGGGGCAACTCCTGAGCGTCTGCCCCAATAGTCAGTGTGTGTTATAGAGACTGGTCGTTCTGTCATTTGGTCTATTTGCATATTACCCTTTTATTATATAGGATATCATATAGTACTAGAGGCCTGATGCATGAAAATTTGTGCAAAAGTAGGCCTTCCTTCCCCCAGCTGCCGGCACCAGCTTTCCTTTGGCACCCAGGACCCTGGCTGGCTTCCCTCCAGCCTGGCATCATCAGGAAGGATGTCCGGAATGACCTGGTCTAATTAGCATATTACCCTTTTGTTATTATAGATTATTATTATAGATGTTAACACATGGAAATTTAATGAATTGAAAATTTAATTTCTATATTCTCCTTATAGGATTATTTCTATACTAGAGGCCATGTGCATGAAATTTGTGCATGTGTAGGGTCCTTAGGCCTGGCTGGAGATCATGATTGATCTGTGGGGGCAACACGTGGGGTGACTGGGGCCCCTCCCACTCGCACCTGCCTTGGCCGGCCTGGCGCTGCCCACTTGCTGGCCCTGCCCCATCACCACTGGTTGTCTCCCTCTGCGGGGCAACTGTGGGGGCCCCTGCCTGCACCCATCTTGGCTGGCCTGGGACCTGTGTTGGGAGCAGCTCCTGCATTGAACATCTGCCCCCTGGTGGTCAGTGTGCATCATATCAACCATTCATTCTGTTGTTTGGTTGATTTGGGTATTAGGCTTTTATTATATAGGATTATTATATAGGATAGGATAGTACCGAATACACATCTTCCAATACATAATAAATGAACATACTAACTACATAATTCAGAGTTCCTAATAGAGTTGCTCACAAAAAATAAAACTGTAACCCTCATGCACACACACACAACAGAACTTGAGAGACTTAAAAAACTTATAGACTTTTAAGTGGAAAAAAGAAAGAAGCTTGGGAAACAATTTAAAGAGGTTAATGTAATGATGGTAGATGTATGTGGCTTGAGACCTCTTTGCCCATAAATATTTCCCTTTATCTTGTTTGAATATCTAAATAATAAATATTGGCATGGATGTGGAGAAATTAGAGTACTCTTGCACTGCTGACATGAACATAAAATGGTGCAAAAACTTTGGAAAATAGTTTGGCAGCTCCTCATAAAAGTTGAATATAGAGTTACCATATGATCCAGCAATTCAACTTCTAGGTATACACTCAAGAGAATTAAAAATGTGTTCAGACAAAGACTTGCATATAAATGTTCACTGCAGCATTATTCATGATAGCAAAAAAATGGAAGCAATGAAAGTGCTTATCAACTAATGAACAGGTAAATAAAATGTTGTATATCCATACAATGAAATATTATTTAGTAATAAAAAGAATGTAGAATTGATACATGCTACAATATGGATGAATAGTGAAAACATTATGTAAAATAAAAGCCACACACAACAAAAGACTATAATATTGCATCATTCCATTTATATGAAACTAGAGGCCTGGTGCATGAAATTTGTGCATGGGTAGGGTCCCTAGGCCTGGCCGGCGATCAGGGGCAATCAGGTCCTTCCAGCTACTGGCTGGGGTCTCCCTTCCCTAGCTGCTGGCTACCAACTGGGGCCCTCTCTTTGCCAACTGGGAGCCTTCCTTCTTCTGTGCCGCACCCTGAGGGTCAGTGCATGTCATAGCAAGTGATCAAACACCTAGTCTCCTGGTCAAACTCCTGAGGAGTTTGCATATTAGCTTTATATATATGTAGATGTCCAGAAGTAATCCATAGAGAGAGAAAATAGATGCCAGGGACTGGGTGTGGGAATTTAGGAAGGAATCTAAAGAGTGATTGCTGTATGGGGTTTCTTTTTGGAGTGATGAAAATATTCTAAAATTATATAGTGGTAGGAGTTACAGAACTATGTGAATATACTAAAAGCTGCTACATTGTACACTTTAAAACAATTTTATATTCTCAATAAAGCTGTTATAAAGGAAAAAATATATAAAATTATCCCTTGTTATGGATCTAACACACAGGAGGGTATTAACTGAAATTAGGTGTGCTTCTTTCATCTACCTGTGCAGCTGCATTGAGAGGAATTTTAAAAGTGATATGAGGGGAGGAGAAACAAGATGGCGGCATAGGGTAGACACCGTATATGCAGCTGTGAACAACTATTTCAGAAAAACCACGAAAAGAACACACGGACACCACTCGCACCCACAGGACGGCTGGCTGAGTGAAAATCCTACAACCAGAGAAGAGTCTGAGACTCAGAGCAGCAGCGGAAGCAAAGTACAGAGGTACGAAGGCGCG
>PVJC01005924.1:0-56972 GCA_004026665.1 Murina feae | reverse complement strand
CCCCCCCCCCCCGTACAAATTTCATGCACCAGGCCTCTATATAATAAAAGGTTAAGCAACCACCATGGTGGAAAAACCAGACCAACCAATCGCTATGATGCACACTGACCACCAGGGGGCAGATGCTCAATGCAGGAGCTGCCCCCTAGTGGTCAGTGCACTCACATAGGGGGAGCACCACTCAGCCAGAAGCTGGGCTCACAGATGGCAAGCACAGTGGTGGTGGCAGGAGACTCTCCCGCTTCTGCAGCAGTGCTAAAGAACAGCGAGCTGAGCAGTAAGGAGCCTGCCACAAAGAAGCAGCAAGCCGAGCAGTAAGGCGCAAGGGATTCCAGATTACAAAAGGGATGTCCAACTACCAGCTTAGGCCTGATCTTAAGCTGACAGTCAGATAACCCTAGAGGGGTCCCAAACTTCGAGGACTGCGAGGAGAAAGGAAATTTAATACCTGAGTGCATTAGAGGGAAACTTAAAAAAAAAAAAAGGCAGAGAACATCTTAAAAGTTGTCAGAAGAAAACCAGTAGGCGGACATCCCCCAAGGGGTCCCAGACAGCAAGAGGGCTCAGGCCAGGCTGAAGGATCCTCCCTCCAGAGAATGAATTTTGTGCACCAGGCCTCTAAGTTTATAATGATTGTACATTAGACACCATGTTTAAAAAAAAAAAAGGGAGGCCTGGGCCGAAGTCCACAACAAGAGAGTATCAGGAGGTAGGTCATGAGCATAGAATAGAGCAGTGGCAAGAGACCTATAAGGTGGGCCTGGTGAAGACAGTGTAAAGACACAGGCTAATTTCCTCTTTGTCCTTAGTTTCTCATCCTCCTCCTTCTGCTTTTCAGCTTCTTTGATAATTTAGTTATTCCACAACTGAGTAAGGGGAAAGGAAAAACTCAAATCAGCTGATATTTTCAATCAATTCCAATTAAAAACTGTAATAGGGCAGGAATTAAAGCTATGATAAACTATGTCTTAAAGCACCCATGAACAGGATGCTTTAGGCTATACAAATCAAGTCATGTTTCCTAAGTACATATTCGCTCAGAGCATGATTCTCTAGCATGTAAAGACTTTAGTCTGTTAACCTGACTGCAAGAATGGAGTTAAAATAGATAAATTTAAGTATAATTTTTTTGAAAATTATACTGTGGATTTCAATTACCTAGTTCATCAATTTCAGGACGCACAATTTTACACATCGTACCATCTCTGCAACCAGAATGTGTATTATGATCAATGTGGGTGTGATCGAATTCTATAAGTCTTCTGCTGACACCTTTGGTGAGATCCAGAAAACCAGCATCAAAGTACCATGAATAATAATTATGTTTCCCCTTATTCCTTAGTTCAGTTCTCCATTGAAAAGCAACAGAATCCGAGCTAGAAGAGTGGTATATATCTGGTCAAAGCCTCTCATTTTTACTGATACTTAGCTAAATTCCAAACAGGAAACAAACAGCCCAGGTAACAGAGTTCTTTAGCAACAGAGCAGACTTTCAGTTTCATAAACCCTGGCGCCTTTCACCACAAGGCAGTTCCTTCTGGTGGTGTCTATGGATTCAGTACAAAGTGACTGTTCCTCCCACTCTCTGAAAAATGTGCCCATCACCTATGAATTTTCACATAATGTTCTTCCTAATTGTTTCTGGAACCAAATATAAATATTTCTGCTATAGTAAGATACACACATTCCTGAAAGCCTCCCATTCTGAACAATCACAAATTAAAACTAATACCATTTATGGGATGGGATAAAAAGGGTTGGAGCAGAAAAATTTAAAACCTATGCAACTTCATATGCAGAGCACTAACAAAAATAGTAATTGGTACCTTGAGAGAGAACTTAGACAGCCTAGGCAGGCTGCTCAGCAGAGCTGGAGGCTGCCTGAAGGGAAATTCAAAATGTGTAAAAGCACCTGCAGCGGCATAGCTGGCAGTGGAGCTCTGAGCCACCAGGGCAGGGGGTGCGCCTCCCTGGGAGGTAGCCCTTTGAGCAGCAGCTCACTTCTAATTCCCTCATGCAGAGTCAAAGGGGTTTTGCCTGTGTACCCACAGAGCTGAGGGTTATAATCCAACTACAGCATTCTGGGCCCCCTTACTTATGAAAAACCACATGGAAACCAACACAACTTCCATCCGACATTATGCCCATTTCCTAACTGCACATAAAACTAACTGATATTCTAAGAACATGTGTATGACTAGAAAGGTAGTACCACTGGAAACCTGGTAGACAGAGAAATCCTTAAAGTAAATCAATGCCCCAACTGAGAAGGAAAACCAGGAACTGGATTTTCACTCTTTTCCCCCATATATTCCCTGTAAGTCATATGTTCCCTTTAACACTTTGAACTCTTTAAGAAGAGAGAAGTTTTGGTAACCTTCTGAAGTGTAATACAAGAAAATGTCTTTTCTAATAAATGTTTAAAGTATAACAAGAGCAATCAAGTTTCTTCGCCTGTCAAATTTCATCAGCTGGAATGAGTTTTAAGAGTTTGCAAGCATCACAGTGCACAAGTATCCTTCTAGGTTCTTGTTTCAGTTAGATGTTCTTACCTGCAACACAATAGGGTCAATGCAGGTAAACTTGGTTTCTTCTCTGTAGAGATACTCAATGGAACACTTCAATAGAAGAATTTTGGGATTTTTAATACAAGAATTCATCTACAAAGAAAACAAAAAAAAAACAAAAAAAACACACCAGTCTGTTAAAACTTTAAAGTTTGTACTTTATAGACTTTCTTTAATCATAACTTTAAATCCATTCTGTTCATAATTCCTCTTATATTTGTATTAAAATACTCTCACTTAGTTCGTTTGTGGTACTCATATTTTTTCCAAGCAAATAAGCTATTAGTTCAAAGCAATACAAAATTAGGCTTTGTTTCACTAACGCTATTTTAATCTCGTCCACTATAATCTTAACTATTACCTTATTTCTAACACTGCAATAAGAGATACCAAGTCTGGGGCTTAAAGACTATAACTTAACTTTTCAAAGACTCAAGAAGTGTAGAGGAGGGAGAAATGAGTTAAAATGCCTCCTGAATTTATTTCTAAAAGAATAAATTTCAAAGCATCATATAGTGGCAAGCCAATTGAGTAATAAGAAGTTTAAAAAGCACCTTAAAGCATCCCCAGAAGCAGAGAGTTAACCAATATACCCTAACCATGCAACTGAAGACAGGCAGAAAGCCTGAATGCTCCAACGGAGTAGAGTTTCAGACTGACCAAGTGTACAGACTCCCAACTGAAAACAGTGACTCACCAGCGAGGGAACTATACAGTCAGGCTCTTTCAGAAACTATGAAGTAAAGACTAGCTAAATATGGGCAGTAGGGCAAGACAGTCATTCAGGCATGCTTCTACCACACCCTCATGCAATTTTCAGTTCTGGGGAAGAACACAACAAATTCACCTCTTTGTTAAACACAGATAATTTAATTTGGTTTAAAGGACTACTTTAATGGGTAATGTACTATTTTAGAAAGACTATGTAGAAATACTGACTTTGGATTATTGCTATGAAATATCAAATCCAGGCATACTTTTATTTATCTACTATGACTAACAATTTTCAGGAGGCTTAATGCCTTCTAAAAAATAAAGTATTAGTCTCTACTTAGAAAAGTGAGGACAGGGCTATAGCTCATCCATCTACCAGGGGTCCTCAAACTACGGCTCGCGGGCCACATGCGGCCTACCAGGTGTTTTTGCCGCCTTGTTTTTTTACTTCAAAGTAAGATATGTGCAGTGTGCATACAAATTTGTTCATAGTTTTTATTTTTTAAACTATAGTCCAGCCCTTCAATGGTCTGAGGGACAGTGAACTGGCCCCTTGTTTAAAAAGTTTGAGGACCCCTGCTAGACCCTCAGGCTAGATATCTGTGTGAGTTCTCACTGTAACCAAATCAGTATTCCCAACGGTGGGGTCAGGGTATAGCGATTTTCAGTAAGTTTCCTTAGTGATTCTGAAACACAGCAAGGTTTGAGGACTCTACTGTGGATCACTGGATTCTCAAAATGTAAGGATCAACAGATGGTATGGGAACCCCCCACCAATGCCTACTTTAACAGCAGCCCACCCTTCCCCTATTTCCCATACTCCCACTCCCCTAAACCAACTGAGTGAGAATCTTTAGGGGAGGGGCTTAGGAATCTACATTTTTAACAAGATCCACCCATGATCCTGATGTACACTACACTCTGAGAATCAGTGACCTTCAGAATGAAGTGTAAGACACTGAATGGGCTACAAAGCCCTTGGCCTGCTTCCTTCAGCCCCTCCTGTTCCCATCTTGCACCAAGGGATCTCTGAGTTTCCTTAATACACCAAGTTATTTCACCCCACTCCTCAGAATAGTGCCAGAAAGTAGCCTCGGGCCTGCAGGTGAGACAGGGGAGAAAGAGAACAAAATACCAGTGACAGGTCTGCAGCTCTGCCCTAGTCCCCTGAAAAGACTCCAGTCCAACAGAGAAACCTCATCCCGAGACTGAGGCAGGGTCAGGGGAGAAATGACACCAGTGTCCTATCATTGTGCTGGTCTGGAAACCTAAACCTCCCTCCCCTTCTTTCTTCTGATGAACTCCATTTCCAAATCCCAATCATCATTTCTAGAGGACCTGCCCTCCAAAATTTTGCCCCCGTGGCAGACACTGCCAAGTTACTCCTCAATGCCCATTCTCCCGTTTGTCCATGATGAGGGTATTGCAACTTATTAGCTTGGCACAAGTCATAGCAGGTTGAACTTCACTATTGAACAGAATCATATTACCTTTTTATGTGCAATATTCTTGGTACAAACAAATCCATTGACAACCACAGAATCAAACTTCTTTCCACCTGGGATCTGATGAAACAAGAAAACAATAAAATTCAATTATACATCCTTAGACTCCAGTCAGATAGATGCTGTTATTTATTTCCATTTTTTATTTTATCTATTACATAAAAAAATAACAGGAAGTTTCAAGATACAGTTCTTCCTCTCAACCAAAAATTAATGATATTTAACACAATTGTCTATTTTCACACCTCTCACTCTCCAAAGAACTATCTGGTACTTTAAAACACCCATTTGAGTGAACAAATTGGTGCCACCCAGCAATTAAAACCACTATTAAGTTAAATACCACTGGTAATAAATACATAAAGGACTCCATTACCACCTAAATAAAGCAATTACCCACTGCTTTTCCTCAGAACAGTGACAGTAATATGAGAACAAGCCTTCTCATAGATGACACACCACAGAAGAGGAAACAAGAAAGGAAGAAACTATTTTTGTTTGGTTCCCAACTCATCCCACATCCAACTCACTAGCCCATTCACCTCTCACTTCCTGAGTGGCTTCCACTGCTAACAAATACAGCAGACCGAAAAACCTCCCCTTCTCGTCTAGCACTCTCATGGTAATGACCCTTTTATTTAATGAACTTATTAGTTTATCTTATTTAGGTTTGATGAGTGCATTTTATTATCTGCTGTTTGCCAGCAACTAGATACCAAAAATAGAAAGCTTCTATAATCACAGAAGGATTAAAATAGGGAATGCTCACCAACTACTCACGATGCTTCCCAGGGAGGTTCAATTCAGATGGACTGTTCTGTTTTGTATTACTCATTCTGCTTTGTTGTGAAAATATTCCTAGAGCATCTCTGTTCTCTCAAAGGTACTTGGTGGCATTTGAGTACTTAAGAAAGAAGCCTTGGGACATACAGACCCTCAACAACTACAAAAATGTTACCCCGAGAAGGGCCAGCTTTGGAAGATGTTCCTGCTTACAACCCACTTTGATCACCTTCTCAAAAGATCTCCGATTCAGCTTGGCTGATAAATCTTGGAAGCGCATATGTAACCTGTCACAGCTGTGTGTGAAACATTATGTAATTAAACCTTACATTACATCAGTCCAACTGCATAATAAAAAGTCATCTGGCTAATTTGGTTTCCAAATGTGCTTTTTATAACCAACTCAGAAAAAATATTCTATGTGATTCCTGCCACAAATTGTTATGGAGGCATGTACGAGCACACTTATGTATTACACTGCATGCCAAGTGACGCAATAAAGTCAAATTCGGATGTGATTCCCCTTCTGTAGGCAATGTGGAGATCTATGCATTATTCTTTAATCGGATCACAACCAGCTCACTGGAGTCTCCGTCAACGAGCCTTTCAGATCACCAGTAAGAAACAGGCCACATCAGGCCACTTCATCCATCCCTAGCACCAGAGAAGCACTAGCAGAGCTCACTTTTTTGATGTGGACAAACTGACGGATATCCATGTCATCATCACGGTGCTTCACATCAGGCCGGACTGTCTGGACGACCTGGCAGACCAGCGAGACAACGATGTCCCTCCAGGATGGTGACAATGACTCACTATGGAGCAGCTGTTGGAGTAGTGCCATCATGTGGTTATGATTAGCTGAACTATAAAAATGTTACAAAAGAGAAGTTTGCATGGTTAATACTGCCAGAGGCAATAATTCCGAAGATGCAACAGGCAGCCTACTGAGAAATCTATAATAATGAAAGCATAATATGCTAATTAGACTGGACAAAGCCAGGGCTGCGAGGAAACCTGGGTCCCGGGTGACAGAGGCAAGCCGGTGCAGGCAGCCAGGGTAAGAAAGGCCTACTCTTACACAAATTTTGTGGATCGGGCCTCTAGTAAGCACATAAAGGAAGGCTCACAGATAAGGTCTTCCTGGTCCATTTTATTCTTTCATTATACCTGCACCTTAATGATCTACACATCAATAAAATTGTGAATATCTTCAATTAAGATAACCCCTTTAATCTGATAAAAATTTTAACACATAGATTACAGAAGCGACAGACAAGCACAGCTTAGGATTCTTGTTTTATAAAAATATTTTGTTTTCTTTATGTCTCCATAAAGAAAAGGAACTACACATATGCCTACCAAGTCGCTGAAGATTAAAGCGGAAAATCAAAACAGAAAAGCTCACTGCTTACAGCAACCTCTCCATGGCTTGTTTCTCTCCATTCTCCTCCCTCAGTAGCTCCAGGTTGTTGTGGTGCCAGCCCAAAGGCGTGAAAGGCAGCTCTTTGGATTTTTCCTCCACTCGGCGATTAAATAAGGACTCTAAGTAAAGTGTACAGTAAGAAATTATACTTATTATCATGTTTTATATCACTAACCTATGATTTAGAGGCTGCCACCATTTTCTTATTTTTTCTAAATCTTTTTCTAGCCCTCCTCTGCTCCCTGCCCCAGGCCCTCATCCCCCTATTGTCTGAGACCATGGGTTATGCATATATGCATACAAGTTCTTTGGCTGATCTCTTTCTGAGACTCTACACATAATTTATTTAAAAAAAAATTTTTTTAAGTTAGCCAATTCAAATTGTTGGCGTAAAAAGGCAGACATATACAAATACATAAATAAAAGAATTAAGTCTGTTAGATCATCAATATTTGCAATAGCTAAAATCAGAAACAGAGCTATGAAAGGAAATGTACATAAGCAAGTAGGACTCTCAAGCCAATAATTATAAATACAGCTTCTGAAAAGCAAATAAAATGAGACTTTTGTTTTGGGACATTAAAAAGGGAGGGGGGTGATTTTCCTTAGAAAATTATGAACTGAAAGCTATCTGAACGCTGACAGCACAAGTGAGTGTGGGGCTGACCCAGCACGGGACGGGCAGGAAGCCTGTCTGGACCATCCCAGGGAGTGCTTCTTTTTCAATGTGGGGACTAAGGCTTTCTCTTTAGCAAAACTTTACAAGTCAGACCCCAAAGTTAGCTATAAAGATATATTAAAACAGAATAATTAACAAAAATGCTGTAGAATCCTTACATTTTTAAAAAAGGACAGAAATGGATCCAGATGAAAAAAATAGATAATATTAAATGTTTTACAAAAAATATGCTAAGTAAATGTTTAAATGTGATTAAATAAAAAGAGGTGGGAAATGCTTACAAAAATTCTCTCACCCTTTCCCTCTTAAAGCAAACCAAACAAACAAAAAAACTTTTAACCAAACAGTCCCACAGACTACACAGTAAAGCATGCATCCATGACAGGTAAGGTACAAGAACTGCATGTTTCAATTATGTAAGCGGCTGGTCAATAAACGTCTAGTTGAACCAGATGCTTGGGGGTGAATTCTAGAAACACTGCTAAGCTATAAGATCAGCTGCAAGGGGCCTCCCTGGTATCAGCTTGTCCTAGTTTCTCTTTGATTTGAAACCCTCCCATTACCTGAGGCCTAAGCTGTGGAATGAAAATTAAGTAAGGATGTCTGTACTCCACAGTAAGTAAGTAGGAAAGGTGTAGGAAAAGGCTTGCATTCTTCAATACTTGCTTTTGTCTCCCAAAAATTGATCAGCAGAGTTAGTTCTCATTCCCCCCTTCTGCCTACTTCCCTTCCCAACTTCACAGGGCAAGCAGCATCCTCAACTGGATGAGGTCTGCCTGTGGGCTTTTTGACAAGTTTGACAATATATAGGGCAAAACGTATTATATTCATGCTATAGGAGAACATAAATTACTCCTATAAAAGAATGCAATTCAAATTCTATTTAAAGCCTTTTAAGGAGTTACTTTTCAGATCAGAGATCTTCTTTCAAAACAAGGCCAAGAATATATTCTTTAGTCTCAACATTCTCAGTTACTGCATATACTAAAAACTGTTCCAATGACACTAAAATAACCGTATTTTCAGTACCTATTTTGCACCAATCAATGTGCTAGACCTAAGTATATTCTCATGAACAAAAGAGACAACACTGCAAGTACAGCTTTGGATAAAATTACCTTTGATGAAGGCGTCACTTATTGAGAGCTGTTGTCCTCCACTGTCAGAAATCAGACACTCTGCATACCAGGAGAGAGGAGAGAGGAGGAAGGAAAGGAGGGACTTAGGACGTGCCCGCACAATTATTTAGAGAACACACCCACACTAAGTATTACTCATACTTAAACCCATCCCCGCCCGCCAATTCCAGAAAGCTTTAGGCTAAACGGTGTCTTTTAACTTGTTTCACCCACTTCATACTAAACTTAATAGATTTGAATTAACACTCACCAGAGCTCTGAAACAGTAATTTTAGATATAATCTGTAACAGATTTTTTCCCCTTATCAAAACTGAACTGTCTATGGAAACTGAAATCTTCAGTAATTTGCATAACAAGCCTAAAAGTTACATAATTTTTTCTCATGTAGAACTGCAATTAACAAATATTGACTGTCTACACACACAGTAGTTCACAGATAGAAGTTACTTGATAAAATAATACATGGTGTCTTTGCATTTCACAATATAAGCTATAAAATAAATTAATACAAAAGTAATATTGGAGGGAAATAAAGATATAACTCTTCAGGATTTTTTTAGTTTTTTAATTAGAAGTTTAGTTTTACAAAAATGCTAATCAAACACTATCAAATGGTTGCAATAACTGCTGAACACACTATGAATGTGCTTTAAGAATTTCTAGAATATTAAATCCTTTTCTTACAAGTGAAACTTGATGTTTACTTCCCCATGAACTCTTCTCTAGGTCTGTGGCCAGCGTAGTTCAAGTGGGGTTCTTGCTACCATGCAAATTAAACCACAATGCATTTTAAGTCCTTTAAAGGCAGCGATTTTCAACCTTTTTCATCTCATGCACACAAACTACTAAAATTCTGCAGCACTCCCCAGAAGACATACGATATTTTTTGCTGATCTGACCACAAAAGGGTATAATTTTGATTCATTCACACCAAAGGGCTATTGTACTGGCTGTTGTCATTGTTTTACTTGATATGTAAAGAGGCTCACAGAGACCCTAAATCAGCGGTTCTCAACCTGTGGATCGCGACCCCTTTGGCGGTGACCCTTTCCCAGGGGTCGCCTAAGACCATCCTGCCTATCAGATATTTACATGACGATTCATAACAGCAGCAACATTACAGTTATGAAGTAGCAACGAAAATAATTTTATGGTTGGGGGTCACAACATGAGGAACTGTTTTAAAGGGCCAGAAGGTTGAGAACCACTGCCCTAGATCCTGTGCTTGTAACAAGATAATTATGACCACCTGGCTTATTTTGTATTTATTTATTTTTTTAATTCTCTCCTGAGAAGTTTTTTTTTAACTTTTTGTTTTTATTTTATTTTTTATATTTTTTTGTGTGTGGATTTTTTTAATTGATTTTTAGAGAGAGAGGAAGGGGGGAGGAGAGAGAGAACATTGATGTGAGAGAGAAACATCAATCGCCTATTTCATGCACCCCAATAGGGAATCAAATCCAAAACCTGGTCACGTGTCCTGACCCAGAATCAAACCCACAATCTGTTTGGTGTACAGGATGATGCTCCCATCAGCTGAGCCACCCAGCCAGGGCTAGAGGGAATGACTTATTTTAACCAATGCTGGTGCCCAGCCACTACCAAGCCCTTTTCTAAATGCAGTGGAATCTCGGTTCTCAAACTTCATTCATTCAGGAAGGCTATTCGAGAAGCGATTGGTTAGAAAACCAAATCGTTTTTTCCCATTAGAAATAATGTAAATTGAATTAATCCATTTCAGATCCCCAAATGATTGTTTTAACCTCTCTTATATACAGTACATGTCTAAAGTATTATTTAATCTATAAACACTTCTTGGATTTATGGAACCACTCCCACTCGCCTTAAAGGAATCACTTTCAGCACTCTTTCCCGGGGTGTCTTTGAGGCTAGCATGCAGCATCTTTGCTTGTTGATATATCTCTGCCTCTTGAATGTTGTCACTGGCTGACTGCTTTCATTTATACAAGTCAACAACAGTTTTTCTACCTTTCCAATTGTCTGTAATCATTGCTTCTTTCACTCCCTGAGCAATATTAGCACTCTTGACGGTTTCTTTATATGTTTTAAAATTGTGCTAATTATTGATTTCACCAGCAACAAAGCATTCTCTCCTTTATTGCCTGAGAGACACTTTCTGTCATGCTGAGGTATCAGCATGAAAGGACCGTCAGGTAGAAAACCGAAGTTTGGTTAAAAAACCAAGACATTTTTTCTGTGAGCAACTTAGTTGAGAATGGAATTGTTGGAGATGGGAGATGTTTAAAAAACAAGGTGACTGTACTACGTTACATTCTGTTCGTTAAATTTTTCTACACTTTGGCCAATTTCCCATGTCACATCAAAAAACCCATCTTATAAAAAATTTTAATTCATCTACCAATACAGTCATCTAAACTCCCCCCTATTCTCCACAATTCTTCAAAAATAAACTATGGCCCCATGATCACAGGTCCAAACTCTTTCAATAATCTGATACACAGTGTACCTGAACCTGGCAACAGACTTATTTAAAATAACCAGGCATTCTCTATTTCTTCATAATCTTGAACTTCACTTTCTTAACCATGTGTGGTTTTTCCAGTAAGATTATCTTGATAAGGAGGGACGGAGCCTCAATTAATATTATTTATATCAACTTCTCCAAATAACGGCCTAATTTTTTTAATCACAATTTTTAAAACCTTTTCTAAGATATCCTTGACATTTACTCCCTCCTTCAGTAAATGTGGACGTTTGTTAGCCTGCATTTTTTAAAGTGCTGACTCTCCTTTCAGATTCATCCTTCTATGAAGGCTGCCTCTTACAACTTTTGTAGACAATTTTTTTAAAGGATTGAGATCAATCCTACCTGCTTTGATTCAGTGGATAGAGTAGACTGAAAGGTCCTGGGTTCAATTCTGGTCAAGGGCACATGCCCAGTTGCAGGCTCAATCCCCAGAGTGGGGACTGCAGGAGGCAGCCAATCAATGACTCTCTCTCTTTCCCTCTTCCTTCCTCTCTGAAATCAATAAAAATATATTTTAAAATTAAATAAAAGGTTGAAATCAGAGAGGTTCTAAAAGAGCTGTGATGGTTTTTAACTGTAGGTGCTTCCTTTAATTTTCCTTAGAGACTATAAAATGTCATTGTTGGGTTTGACTATAAAAATGTCATTGTTGCAGCCTCCTGCTCCAGTCCTCTCCCAACGTCATGAAGTTAAGCTTCCTAAAGTGAATGTCTGACTGCTCAGCATCCACCTTTTGCAATGATGACTTCCATGATGACAGGTCACCTTCTTCATGATTTTCAAAACCTTAACTTTCCAAGAGGTGAAATCATCCTCAAAATGGGTTTTGCACTCTACTTTCAGCAAGCTGAAATTGCCAACAGAAATGTCCAGAGAACAGACACTGGCAGTCATGACAGATCCGACCTCTGCCCCACATCTATAATTTGTATCACAAAGGCATTATCCAACATCCTCCATGGACCACAGTCCACACTTAGTTCTCACATAATGTCATGTCTGCTTTACTGCCCTGTTATACTCACCCAAATGTTCACCATTTCTCCAATCTGTTTTGAGGACGCCCATAAAGATGAGTATCTTACTCATCATCAGTGCCGCTCAAGTCTCCTCTTATTTTGCCCACGCCCTCTCTAAATGTCTATTGTCAAATTTCTATTGTTCAATAAGATATATCTTGTTGATAATGGATAATAATGACAATTATAAGAAATTTTTTGTAGAAATGTTTTTGTAGAATGTTTCCCATTATTTTAGCATAGCTGTTAAAGTCCAAAAGCTTTTCTTTCCTGATCAAATAGGAAGTAGTAAAGAATTAGGCAGGCACTTCTCATCTGAGGAGACAATTCCACTTCAGAAAGCTAACTATTAAAAATTCACACTCCAGGAAAATGATGGAATATGTTGCTTCATCTTTATAATGATTTTTCAGTTACTATAACATAATGAAATATCACAATTATTTATTTACTAATGTATTTACTTCTATATAATACCACCTTAGGACTAAATCTTAAATTAGTTTTTAAATACATCCAAAAGTGTAAACCCCTTCACCCATTTTTTTAAAAGCATTTCATTTCTTATTAATTGCTATGTTAGATTTTAGAAATAATTTACCTTATTTTCCTTTTTACACAAAATTTCTTTTAATATGGCCATTATTATTTTTGAGTTAGTAGACTAAAGTCTCAAATAAGATAACTAAAAATGAAGAATGAATTTGTTTTGTAGATAAGAAGTTTTTAATAAATATAGTATATACATAAAAAGCATTTTAAATTATAGTAGAAAGATGTTTTGGAATATGTGAATGACTTTCCCACAATCTAGTTCAAGCATCTGAAAAGGTTTAGGGAAATAAGCAATTAGGTAATAGCATAAGCAAACAGCCTTTAAAATGTTAAATGAAGAAAGAGAAATGAATAGAGCAGAACATCCGTGTTATAAATACAAAGAAATACCACCTTGGAAGTTGCACATTAAGGGAAGAGCAGTCAGATGTAATTCCCTTCAACTGGGGACGAGGGGGGGGAGTGGTACGGAGGGAGAAGACAAGAAATCAAAGGAACCAACCAAAAAAGGTGTGGGGAGGAGGTGGGGAAAATGAGAGAGGGTGGAATAAAACCCACACCAAATCCCCTCAGCCATACGGGACAGAGGAAGCCAGAAGGACCAGCTGGCACGAGATCCTAGGCCCGGCGCTCCAGCCTGCGTCTGGATTCCAGATGGTGACACCTCCTACCTTTTTGGTCAGCAGGGTGAGGGGGCACATGTGGGTACTTGGAGGGCTTCTTGATATGGAAGTTCACGTTGTCCAGCTCCACGTTCAGGCTGATAGAGGCGGCTGAGTCACTGTCCACTGTGGACTGGAAACTGCTGACTGAGGTGCGCTTGCTAGGACTGGCAGAATCTTTTAGTGTTGGGGAGGGGAAAGAAATACAGGGAGAGGAGGGGAGCAAAAAACGGGTTTCATCAGGGTATTGGAGGAAAGGAGAAAGATGTTTTTTTAATACACAAGCCCAATGTGCAATACCAAAATGGATACAGTATTTTCATGTACTTCTGTGTAGACTTAATACAATTTGATCAAGTTAAATGTGAAATGAATTTTTAAAGGAAGAAGTATATAGGAGGTTCTGCAGAAAGTCTGATATCATAGTGAAGAGGTGAGAAAGTTGTCTGCTGTGATATTAGCTCAGAGTTATTTTTAAGCTGCTGCAAACTAGAGACTATGGCAAAATCTAAACACGCCAGTAGCCTAACAAGTAGGTTTCTTTAGAAAATACTGTATCTAGGACAAAGACTGCTATCAAATGTTTACATTTAGTTGGAGCCATAAATCTTACAGTAGTATCATTTCAAGTAAACAAAACATTCATTTTATCATACATATACAGTAATGACTCATAAAAACTAAAATGTTAGAAAGTCAAACTCACTAGTTAAATTATCGTCACCTTCTTCAGCTATCTGTTCTGTGTCACTGTCATCAAACTTTATGTCCTTAAACCAGGAGGGCTCAGAGTGTCCTTCCACTGAGTTCACTGAGTCACTGTCCGGAGAAGGGGTCTCAGAAAATTCCGTGCTCTGCAAGGATCAACACAGGATCTGAGCAACGCACCTTCAATAGCAACACTGAGGCTGTCACACTGTAAATGAATCCCAGCCCAATATTTATACTATGCTAAGCACTAAATAAATTTACATAAAAGTAAGTTAAAAGCATCTAAATTATAAACCAACATCATGCTGACAATTCCACTCTTACATTTTTTTATTTATTGATTGATTTTAGAGAGAGATGAAGGAGGGGGAGAGAGAAACATCAACTTGCTGGTTCACCCATTTATGCATTCATTGGTTGATTCTCCTATGTACAATGACCAGGAATCGAACCCACAACCTTGGCATATAAAGGCGATGCTCTAATCAATTGACCTACCCAGCCAGGGTGAAAATATCTTTTTTAAAATTTCTATCCTTAAATAATTCTCTCTTTCCTAAGTAAAAAAAAAAAAAAAAAGAATATTCATCGTTTTATCATTGCTGTACAATTTAATACTGCTAATGCATCAATACCTACTGCAATGGTTACATTAAATTTTCCAATCGCTTTGTTATATATACTCCCTCTTAGTCCTGAAAACACAGACATAGTAAAACTGGAAACCACTGAAGACAAATGACAAGCAATGATAACATCACAAGGCCAAGCTTAAGAAAAGCCACAGCTACTGAATACTATCTGATTCCAATAGTTTATTTATTTGTTATCACCACTACCTATCAAGGAAAAACAGCATTTTCACTTTCCTCAAGCAGCAAGGAAAAACCTGTTACAGAAATGTATCTTTGGGTAATTCAACTACTTTTTATTCCTGCTGATGAGGAAAGACCTCACCAGAAGCCAGCACTATTGCCACTGGCGCCAACACGGAAACTACCTGCAGTGGTCTGTATAGCGCATACTCGTCCCTGAAGATCTGATCGTGGTGACTGACACAGTCCAGCCAGCGTCCGTCCACCATGGCTTGGCCAATTGCTATAGCTTGTGCCCTGCATCAATACCAACAACAACGAAAGCATTTTAATTCCAGCATTTTTAATTACTCAATGCACACATACTCCTGTACTTACAAGAGTAGTAAAAAAAAAGTTGACAAAAGTGTGACTCCTTGTCCTCAAGGAGTTTACAGTCTTAACGAGAAGACAATACCAAATATTACAATACAAATACATTATGTATATGTGCTTTGTACCTACACAGACACTTATTAATACACTGCATTTATATGGCACTTCTCAATTTATAAAGGATTTTAGCCATATTATTTCATTTCAACCTCATGGCTTCTTCAGAGAACTGTTCATTTTCCTCATATTAGAACTGAGAGGTCCAGCCTCAACAAGATTGAATAACTTGACTAAAAGCATACAGCTAAAAGCAGAGACAAATAAAACTGGAACCCAGTGTTCACCGGTTAAAGCGATTTCTTTCTCTTCCTATATTCTTGTTTCTTCCCATGAGAAGAAAAGTGGCTAATCCAAGTGAGGGAAAGCTAGGGAACATGATACCTGAAAGGCAAGAGGACCAGTCTGTCTCTTTTTTACAAATGACCTGTGAGATTTTTAACAAATCTCTCTAGGGCACTCCAGGTGTAGCTATGGGCACAATTCTCAAGACCAACTGCAGCGTCCAGGTTAGGAAACAGTAACGAGAGGAGCCACTGTGGTCTTGGTTGCATTCCCAATCCTGCTGAGCTAAAGAGCTCTATGTCTGGGGGATCAATGCACACTTCTGCTTTTAATCAATTAGGTGACTTGTGACCCCAAGTGGTTCCTTGCATCTGTCCTCTACCAGTGAAAACCCAGAAGGGAGGAGGGTTGACCACTGGCACACCACACACCAAATGCAGAAAACAAATCCTATTCAAAAAGAGAATTACTCCCCTTATACCTACAACCACGTGTCCTCATTAACGAAAATCTATATATATAAAAGCCAGTGACCAGAACAATGGAATGACTGGAGCAACCAGTCACTGATGCACACTGTGGTGGCCAACCGGCCCAATTGGGGCACCCATCGGCCCCACCCAACCTCCCGAGGCCCCTCCCCACCCCAACCACCCCCACCCCCAAGTCAGCTCCTTCTACCCCAACCAGGGGTGGGGCTGGCTGGCCAACTGCCCATGGCCCCTCCCCCACTGCTGGCCTGGCCTGATCGGCTCCCATTGGGGTGGACCGGCCAGGCCCCACCTGTGCACGAGCTCGTACACAGGGCCTCTACTTAATACACAGTATCAAAAAGGCTTTCTTTCTTAAGATAGCATTACCTTGTAGTGATGTGTCCATTTCGGATTAGCCAGTTGACTAGTTCCTTCCCCACGATGCAGTTTGGATGCGTTCGCAGCCAGTAGCGGTGATCCTGAAACTCCATTCCACTGCTGTGATGGCAGATCTTTTTCCACAGGTCCTTCAATTGAACGCTGTCCTGAAGTCACATTATAAGCAAGTAATTACTCCTGAGTAGGATGTTGTATACCTTTTCAGATTCTTTCTTGTGATTTTTAGATTAAGAAGAAAAAACTTGATTTGATGTCTTTGTATAGCTGATTTACATGATTTAATAGAAATGCTACTTGCATGGGGCAAGCTTAAACTCAGCTCAGCTCATTCCAAAAAACAACCATCCCAAATGAGTGTTTTCAGTTAATGGCATATATGATCAGTCTCCTAGTCATCTAGTACAAATTTTCACACTCCTCTGAGGAGAGGGGTAAAGGAGGGGATGAACAGTCAGTAACACTAACCTAGAGTGAATGTTCCTAGCAGTCATCCTCACCTACGCCCAACTGCCAGGTGACTTTTCCTAAAGAAAGGCCTTCCATGGATTACGGCTGTCTCAGAAAACCTTCCAGTGTTGCTCAGTGCCTACAACTGAACTCTAAACTCGTAAAGACTGAATTCACCACCTTCCACCAGTGAAGTTATTAGCCCCAAATAACTTTCCATTCTCATTGTCCACAGACTCCAGCTTAATCCCTCTCCCAACTAATAAATACTACTTCTACTTCAATCCATGAAAAACGCCATGCTGCTTCTCCCTTCTGTACCTTTCCTCGCACTTTTAAATCAGGTTTGCTTTCCCCAGTCCATTCCATCCTTCCAGATCCAGTCCAAGCCTTTCAGTTTAAGTTCTTTCCTGACTCCCTCACTACTAATGATCTTTCTTTTTTTTTAAATTAAAGTACTACTTCTTTTACTATTAAGGACCTACCCATTGATCTCCTATCTACCTTTTGAATTGCAAGCCAGAGGACAGAAGCCATATCTTCCATTTCTTTGAGTCATTCTTATGAACCCAGTATTTTACACACAGATAAATTCAATAAACAACTGATTATTATCTCATATAAACATACAATATTAAATGTCTGAAGGCATTCCATGTGCGTGAGAAACATGTTTTAAAGTTTAAATAGCAATCTGGGACCTAACTAAAAGTTAAGCTCTCTCATTATATAGGCACCTGAATTCTGGTCTTGCCAGAATTTAAGAAAATATTAATGCAATATGTGAGCATGGAATGCTTGACCAATTTCTCAGGTGATACTAATAAAAACTTTAGCTAATTATTTCCCCTGTGTAATTTATATGCTAATTGGCTATTTCATTTGTTTCTTTAAAAAAAAAAAAAAAGAAAAATCAGACAGATAAATATTCATGATCAAAACTAGCTATGGGCCAAAGACACTGGATCAGTACCAGAAGAATTTTGCGTTCGTCCTCATTGGTTTCTGTCCTCACATACGTTCGGTTAGCCTGGGGACTGACAGATGTCTCATATGAAGGTACCATGGGAGAACCAGATCGATCCAGGGACAGGTTAGTAACGCTGGCTGATCTGGGAATAGAAACACAAGGTGAAAACACAGTTATAAATCTGTCATCAATAAATTCATTTTTAGATAAATGCTTATTTGCCAATGTGAAGGGTACTTGTAGAAGTAGTTCGGAGAGCTATGTATGTTATCATTGGGGAAAGCTAGGAGAAAAGCATCCAGATATTCCCTGTACTGTATTTCCAACTTCTATGTCAGTCTAAAATTATTACAAGATAAATTTAAAAGATAGCCACTATAGAAAGATTACACGAAAATGATTATAGATGTAGTTCATACATTAGTAACATTTGAAAGGAAATAGATATAAACTCCTCTTGTTAGAATACTGAAAATTAGTATTTTTATTTAACTGAGAAATATAAAGAATCACAGTCTAAATGCAGAAGTAATCTTGAAGATCAGGGACAGGAAAACATGGCCCACAGGCCAAATAGTTTTTGTATAAAAACTATTTTTAAGTGAAATAAGAATGTTTTTAATTAACCATCTCTAATGTTCTGATGACATGGAACACTAACTTTGAACCACAACTAAGCAAAATATTATCCCTTCAGGAAGAATTCCTTTCTTCTCATTAGACCTATATCAAAAATATTGTCCTAAATTATTACATTTTGAATTTAATCAATAAAAAAATTAGTGAAAATGTGTTTCCTCTCTTTTTGTATGAGTACTTACATAACATCCTTAATTTTGCTTCTTTGGCAAAGTTACCAAATAAATGACTTGTAAGTGGAGAATCAACAGCACTGAGCAAGCTTTTATAAAAAAATTTTAGCTAGAAATTTAGTTAGCTTTTACCTAGAAAAAAATGAAACCCAATTTTAACTTCCATATAAAGAATAAAAAGCAGAAGCTTCTATGGTGTAGTAGACACTATATACTCATTCAGCAGTATGTACTGAATATGTATCTTCCCTCATTTAATCCTCATAGCACTCTATGGAGTAAATACTATTAGATTCATTCTACAGATTTAAAAAATGAAGAATCAGAGAGTAGGTAATTTATCTATGGTAACTCAGCTAATAAATAACAGGCTGCCATTCAAAACTAGGTCTCACTCAAACCAGCATGAAAAAAGATACTTTTAAACAATATAAGCAAGATTTTTTTTTAAATCCTCACCTGAGGATATTTTTCCACTTATTTTTAGAGAGAGTGGACTCGAGGGGGGAGAGACAGAGAAAACATTAATGTCAGAGAGACACATTGAGCGGTTGCCTCCCATTCGGACCAGGCTTGGGGACTGAGCCTGCAACTGAGGTATGTGCCCTTGACCAGAATTGAATCGGGGACCCTTCAGTCCACGGGCTGAGGCTTTATCCACTGAGCCAAACTGGCGAGGCTTATAAGCAAGATTTTAAAAACAGTCAGTTACTCATTTCTAATCTTTATTTTAGTGAAAAGTAGCCACTGTCTTATTCAACTAATTAAAATCTCTTTTCCAGTGTGTGCATTACCCATGCATTCTGCTTCTCTAACATTCTAACCATCCCTACACATATTCTGATACAGAGACAACAAGAATAACTTTGAAAATCAGTCAATTTGTTGTCAAATATTCTAATAAGTGGCTTAGTAGTAAGAATGCTGACTAAAATTTCACTTAGAGGAAGTACTCACTGACTAAATTACAACTTTCCTAAGACTTACATCAATCTTAGCATTAACTCAAAACATATGAAGACATACTGTAAATTAGCACAGCTACCACTGCCAGTATTTGTGCACATGCCCAGAGAAATACTATAATTTGTCCCATCTTTTATAAAACTGTCTCGACTCTAAATCTCTCTGCATTTCTCTCCTCCCTATATCAAAACTCCTATCTCCAACCCTCCTTCCAATCTCTCCTGAAGCCCAGAGGACCCACTAAAACTGCCCGTCAAGGTCAGCACATTAATATTAAATCCAATGGGCATACTTCACTCCTTGTCCCATCAGACACAGTAGTAGGATAGCCCCCTCCTTGAAAAACTGTCTTCACTTGGCTACTCAGACAACACGCTTCCAGGGATCCTCACATCGTCGCTGCTCTCTCCTTCCCAGGCTCCTTTTCTGGTTCCTCTTTACTGCCCCGACCCTTTCCACACTCACTCTTTTGAAGACCTCCATCCTGGTTCACCGCTTTAAATACCATCCACATGATGCCAACTCCCAAATTTATATCTGTAGCTTGCAGCTCTCTCCTGAACTATCTACCATCTCACATGGATGTCTAGAAGGTTATCTCAAATGCAGTATGTCTAAAACCAAACTGTTCCTCCAAGTCTTGCCCATCTCAATAAATGACAATTCCACCATCCCAACCAGTCAGGCCAAAAACCTGAGCCATCTTTTACCTCCAGTTGTTTAGTAAGTCCTGTCAGCACTACAATCAAAGTGTATCTAGACTACGACCAGCCACGCCCACCACTCCTGTTCTCTAGTCGGGATTATTGCACCAGTTCGAAGAGGAAGGTATTGGTTCCAAGGTCTGAAGCCAGAGGAAAATGGTAGAAATAAGCCACTCAGACAGTGAGAGCTGACTAGCAAAAAGGAAATTATAGTTTAATTCAGATTTTAGAGCAGAGAAAGTGTGTAGCAATCAACCCTGCCCATTTTTTTCTGTTTGTTTTTCTCATTACTATGAAAAGAAGAAAAAACAGACACAGAATACAGCATTTTCACTTGGCAGCTTACCTATTTCGAGCAGGAGATTTCCCAGCATCCTCTTGCACAGATACAAGTCTTGTTGAAAGAGAAGTATTTGAGGACTCTGGATGAATCAAACTATAAATAAAAAAGGAAAAACTTGATTTGGGACAGTAACAAACTAATCCAATTTCAATGAAATGCTTTAACGCTGAAAAACAGATTGTTTTCCATTGTAATAATGAGATTATGGGCCATTTTTGGTTTCCTTCCTTTAATCACAGTGGGAAGAGTATGGTTTTTATCACAAGTATACCAAATGCCAAAAGGCTGATAATAGAATGTATTGAGTTTATGGAATGCCATTAAAATAATAAATTGATTGGATAGCTACTTAGAAAACTCCTTCTCACATGAATAATACAATACTGAAGTGACTTAGGGGGGAAATCCTAAGCTCAAATGTTTTATTCTCAGTCACCATTACCACTGGAATAGCACTACAGAGCCACCTATTACTAGCTGTGTGACCTTGGGTACACTGAGTCATCTCTCTGAACCTCAGCATCTACATCTGTCAAGAGGAGAAAGTCGTGTCTACTGCAGAGATATGATGACTAAAACAGAGTGAACATTAACAATTAGCACAAAACCGAAAATTATCCTTTAACATCTACCCTACATCTCTCAGGATGCTTCAAACCTGGTTTATCAAACTGCATTGATAATTCTGGGCTCACACAACAGGGCCAGGTACAACTAAAAGACATTATAACTAAAGTAAGCAAGAACTAAAGAATTCTTATGCTTTGTCTTATTAAATGTGGAATCAATCTTTAAAATGTATAAAGTAGCCCTTTAAAATGTATAAAGTAGCCCGGTTTGGCTCAGTGGATAGAGCGTCGGCCTGCAGACTGAAAGGTCCCAGGTTCGATTCCGGCCAAGGGCATGTACCTTGGTTGCAGGCACATTCCCAGTAGGGGGTGTGCAGGAGGCAGCTGATCGGTGTTTCTCTCTCATTGATCTTTCTAATTCTCTATCCCTCTCCCTTCCTCTCTGTAAAAAAATCAATAAAATATATTTAAAAATAAATAAATAAATAAAATGTATAAAGTACCTGGAACATATGAAGAATCATGATGGCCCAGCTGGCGTGACTCAGTGGCTGAGCATCAACCTATGAACCACGAGGTCACAGGCTGATTCCTGGTCAGGGCACATGCCTGGGATGCAGGCTCGATCCCCAGTGTGGGGTGTGTAGGAGGCAACAAATCAATGATTCTCTCTCACCATTGATGTTTCTATTTCTCTCTCCCTCTCCCTTCCTCTCTAAAATCAATAAATATTACTAGTAAGTATATATGTATTAAAAAAAATCATGATGACACCGACACCAATGCACATTGAGCCATTTAAGAGAACGTTATCACTGACTTTCAAGAGCTTGTTTTCCTATCCATGCCATCCCCTCCCTGCCTTCAATGAAACTACCATTGTAAATTTTCTATTTGTCAGTCTCTTCCTTTTCTTTAAGTTAACCATTGCTGGTCTCCCTAGACAGTGTGCTTATTCCGTGTATTTTTTAACATTATGTAAAAAGAATAATTACTACATATAATTGTGACTTTCTTTTCTACTGTACATTATGTCCCTGAGATTCATATATGTGGAATGTAGCTGTAATTCATTCATTTTGACCACTGTTTAAATTCACTGGTTACATACTAATTCCTCCCTCCCTTAAGGGGTAATCAATATAATAATCACTAATCAGAAAGATATTAGTTAAAACTCTAAGCTCTTTAACATGGCCACATTGGTATTATGCCCAAGAAAACAATTTAGCTAAAAAAAAACACATCAGAAACTGATGAATCTAGCATTCTAATTCAAACAATCCCAAATAACTTCTAAGAAAAGGTGGTAACTTCCTCCATCCCAGGCAGTACAGCATATGTAGACAGATGGAAAAACATGCACTGTTCCCCAGGAAGGAAATAATCTAATTTTATTTGAAATATTATGACTATAAATCTTATGAACATTCTCATAAGACTACATTAGAAATTATTGACCTAAACTTCTTTTGTCTATTCAACAAATTATTCTGGCGTCCTCAAACTGCGGCCCGCGGGCCACACGCGGCCCGCCGAGGACATGTATCCAGCCCGCTGAGTGTTTTTGCCGCCTTGTTTTTTTACTTCAAAATAAGATATGTGCAGTGTGTGTAGGAATTTGTTCATAGTTCTTTTTTTAAACTATAGTCGGCCCTCCAACGGTCTGAGGGACAGTGAACTGGCCCCTTTTAAAAAGTCTGAGGACCCGTGAAGACCATACCCTCTTGACATTTTAATTAGTCATTATAATCACTGTCCATAAACACCCTCTGGGATCCTTCTGGAGACAAGCCAAACAGAAAGGATAAAATGGGAATATGCAGGAAATGATTCAAAGTGCTTGTAGTTAACAATTCTAAGAAGGTAAATGTTAACTAAAAGCACTCACAGGCCATAAAACTATGAGTATTTCTCAAATATAAAATTATATTTAAGTGACAGTACCTTTGCCAGGCAAAATCATCCTCTAAAAATATGTTGCGACTGGCTTTTCTACTCCCAACAGGTGTTCGGGGCTCACCAGGATCAAGTACAGACAGGGAAGAAGCAGAGTCTGACAGAGCACTCAAGTCTTCCCCAATGGAATTACTGTCCGTGGAGTGTGCATAACTTAAGGCTATTTTTCTACAGTATGTGCAAGCTCGGAGGTCCCCTAGAAAAGAAAAAGAAAAACGTAAGTAAAAGGTAACAACAATGTTGTTAATACTTAACAGATGTATTAAATCTTTGGGTCAATAATTAATATAATAAAAGAACCAAAAAATATTTTTAACAAAGTAAAATAATTCTGTTAGCTCAGTTATATACTTTAAAAACCATCATTGGTAAATTCATTGAAGTATACAAATTACCTCAAGTATTTATAACAAGTTAAAAAAATATCACTCAATAATAGTAGACGGAAAACTCTGATTAAAAGTATTCTCCAAGGTTCAAAAAGTAAAATGAGGGACAGAAGGTTCAAGCAAAGAAAATTTAAATATGGTAAATAAACCAACACAAATGGAAACAACATATTTTCCACAGGCAAAAAGGAAGGAAGAAAAATACGTTAGTTGGGTCTCTACTGTGAAGCCCTGAAGAGTAGCCTCCACAAGGGGGCATTGTTTTAAAACAAATAATAGAAAATATGGGGAAGGGGGATTGTTAAAATTCTTACAGTGAAAGTTAGAATGGAAATAAAATATTCTTGGGAGGACAAACAACTAGGTTATTCAATACTTTTAAATGTTGTAATTTTATTTAGGGTATAGTTCTGCCCAAATATGAGTTTTCACTTCTACTGTTTTTCTGTAACAATTACTTGTGTTATTCTATATTTTAGCAGACTAAAAAAGGAGGTAAGGTAATTAAATTTTACAAGTAACATGTTATTTAACAATTCAACCTTAAATTTTTTAGCATTAACATTAGAAAAGTGCTACAGTAGAATAGAAAGATTTCTTATAGTCAACTTTTACTATCATTACCAAATATAATTTATTTGTTTCATTTTATTTTTTTCATTTTAAGACTAATATAGTACTCAGTTTTATTAAATTATGCATGTATTTTAAGCAAAATTAACATTTTGTTTAGTTGTAATATTTTGTTATGACAGCCCTAGAAAACTAACATCCAAACCACATTTAGACGACAGTATTTTATTCTAAGGGTAATGGGATTTCGGAAAGGATTTGAGGCAGGGGAATACCCTGACATGACCAAATTAGCATTTAACTTAATTTAACTGAGAATACCAGCTAGATTATGGAAAGTGAATTATAGGGAGAAAAAAAATAATAGTAAAAAAATCTTTTTAAAGGCTTTAGCCATAATCTGGATGAAAGATAATTCAGGTCTAAAACTCTGTAGCAGTTTAGGTGAAAAAAGAAGCAAATAAAGCCAAAAGGAAAATCTGCCTGATAATAAAAATAACATGAGATGCTTAGAGTATTTTCATTTGGGTACCGTCTGCCCACTTTCCACTTTCAAAAATCACTGTATATGCCCTGACCAGTTTGCTTCAGTGGATAGAGCATCGGCCTGTGGACTGAGGGTCCTAGGTTTGATTCCGGTCAAGGGCATGTACCTTAGTTGCGGGCACATCCCCAGTAGTGGGTGTGCAGGAGGCAGCTGATCGATGTTTCTCTCTCATTGATGTTTCTAACTCTCTATCCCTCTCCTTTTCTCTCTGTAAAAAATCAATAAAATACATTTTTTTAAAAAATCACTGTATAAATCCACATACCATTGTTTAGTTTTTTTTCTGCTTCAACAAATAATTAAAACTTCTACATTGCTAAAACTTATGAAAGAATGAGAGATGCGATTTACTAAAGCAGTCATATACTGTATTTTACAAAATGAAAACTCTCTTAGTATATAAACCCGTAAGTAACCTGCTCCAACCACCTTGTGTAATAAATGTTAATGCCCCGAGGGTTTTTTGATAGCAACTATGATACCGTCTGTTACTCATTTATAAGCATCCCCATCTACTTAGTTATGCAACTGTGAAGCTTTTAAAGGCAAAGCTGATTCTCTCTGACCTGTGTTCTCCATGGCTCACCCATTAAGCTCAGAATAAAAATTAGCTTAATATCAGTCTGTATTATAACTATTTTATGCGTATAAATGTTTTAAAAATGTCAATAAAATGCATTTACCTGTGTAGCCCATAAATTTTCCCGGGATTTCTTGATTACAGCAACGACTGCAGAAGATCTGCCCGCACAGTCGGCAGTGGTGCCTGCGCCTGAAGGTGGTGAACTTCTCGCTGCAGTCATAGCACTCCTTGCACTGGCTATCGGGCATCCAGTACTGCTTCAGGTCACTGTCCTGTAGCAGAGTATGTGAAGGCTTCTTGGAAATACTGATGAAGATTCGATAGCAAACGCAATGCTAACCAAAACTTTACACAGCTTCTTTTGCACAAACTGAAAAGCTACTCCTACAATTCATATGGAAATGGAAAGAGCCGAACTGACCGTGACAATCTTGAACAAAACTGAAGGACTTACACGACCAGCCATCAAGACTTTTTCTAAAGCTACAATAATTCCAGAGTATTAGTTCAGGAATACAAAAAAATGAAGCTATGGAGCAGAAAAGAGCGCCTAGCACAACCTCACACAGATAGATATGGACTTGACAAGACATGTAATGCATTCAGTGGAGGATGGTCTTTTCACACATGACGCTGGGTCCCACTGGACAGCATGAGAGAAAAAGGAGCCTGACCCCTAAACTTCACACAAACAATAATGCTTTTTTTGTGTTTTGAACAGAACACAAAAGAACATCTAACTATAAAGAGGGAAAAGTGATCAATTAAAATTAAGTACTAACTGAACTTTATTTCAAGGACATGATGCCACTTTCTGTGAGTACAGCATGAACCCATATAAGGGCTTAATGAGTATCCTAAAGCCCTTGGACTGTACCTGACTTCTCCCCTCCATGATTTCCTTGAGGCGTTTTAATACTGTGCTGAGGCTTCGAAGCTGAACGGCCGTACGAGGGTCATGACCTCCAAAGGTAGGTTCTGCTTTCCTTCTTGTTTCTGAGTCAGATTAACCAAAAAAAAGAACCTTGTAAATAGTCTTCCGTATCTATGCAAAACAAGGTATATATGTGATGTGCAATGCCTCATATTATCTTTAATAATAAAAACGTAGTATGCTAATTAGACCAGATATCCTTCCGGACGACCTTCTGGATGAAGCCAGGGCTGAGAGGGAAGCTGTTGCCGGCAGCTGGGGGAAGGAAGGCTTATTCTCGCATGAATTTCATGCATCGGGCCTCTAGTTAGTATATACTTATGTTCTCATAGCCATTGATAAAACTAGTCTTTATAAAGAAAGGTAAGAAACACTTTCAAAGTGTTTCTTTCAACGGTGTTTTTATATTACCATATAAAACTCTACTTCCCAAGCAAGTAAGGCTACCTAAGATAAGCACTGTCTGAGACCACTGGTGGTTTTGAGGCCTGGGATGGGAGACTTGCTTACATGGCCCAAAATTCATTAGTGATTTCTTGGGCCCTTTGTAGTAAACACCAGCTAGAAATTTAGCAGAAAAAAAAGCAATCCCAGTGAGTTAACCTAGTTTAGTCTCTACAGTTAAACAGCAACAGCCCACCCAGCACGGCTCAGTGGTTGAGTGTTGACCTATGAACCTGGAGGTCAGGGTTCGATCCTGGTCAGGGGTCGATCCCCAGTGGTGGTGGGGGGGGGGGTGTGCAAGAGGCAGCCGATCAATGATTCTCTTCCATCACTGATGTTTCTATCTCTCTCCCTCTCCCTTCCTCTCTGAAATTAATAAAAATATTTTTAAATTATTTAAAAACAACAACAACACAGCAACAGGGTTGGACAGTTCAGTTCAGTCTGCAGACCACATACCCAAAGTCTCACAGCAGATGCTCAGAGCAGAAGTGAACAGCCCACTCCCAAAGAGCATGACGGACTTGGGAACATCCAGGATGGGCATTTACCCATAGACTTTCCTGCACCAGTGTCCACGCAGATGAACTGCCAAGGAACTGCTAGAATGCCGATGTGCCCTTCCTGCCACCTCCCTGCCTCTACAGCTCCAAACTGAAGGTCACCACCTACACTGCCAGAGCCAGGCCTATCAATAACCAAAGCCCAAATCCCAGTTTCCAGAGCTGTCGTATTACTCCTCTTCATTTTAGAGCAAGATCACTCACTACTGACGTGTCCACCGAGTCCTGGCTCTGGCAGCTATAAAACCTAAGGGTGAAATGGAGGTGGCTTGACAAAAAGAATGAACACGCCTATTAATTTAAACTTATTAACCTAATAATCTCGACAAAGTAAGATGGAAAATAACCATGCTACATCTTTCTTCAACTCGCTTATTTGCTTGATTTGTTTTAGGTGTGCTCTGAGTTAGTAGAAAAAAAAGATTATAATAAATGAAAGCTCCATATATAAATCCAAACTGACGAAGAATTTTCCTAGATAATTTAAATACAGAAATATTTAGCTAAACAGCAACTATGTTAGAAAACTTTTTCTTTCTATAAATAATAATGTCCTAAGCAGACACCTGTGTTGTTACTACAATAAAAATGTATGAGTCTGAACCCGGACTGGGTAGCTCAGTTGATTAGAGTACCGTCGTGATATGCTGAGGTTGTAGGTTCAATTCTCAGCCAGGGCACGTACAGGAATCAACCTATGAATGCAGAAATGGGTGGAACAGCAAACTGATATCTCTCTCTCTCTTTCTCTCTCTCTCTAAATCAACAAATAAAATTTTTAAAAAAAAGATTCTTGGGGGGGAAAGTATGAGTATTAGAATGGTCATTTTTTTTAATTTTATTTTACTTTTTAGTATCACAATATAAAGCAACTCTCCATGATTTATTAGTGGAAAAAGAGACAGATGAAGCTGTTAGAATCGTAACGGTTATGCTCTCATGCACAGGCAATAAACACTTAATTGTGAAGCCCCTTGCACGGAGACAGTTAGGAGTGTGAGAGGGTACTAAAAGCATCAGCCACTAGAAAAGGAACAGCAGGTCTGTGCCTGAAACCAAGAGAATCAGAGATCTCAGGTGAAGATGAAAGAGCCCTGAGGAAAAACTGGTCTAGCACTCTGCCGTCAGCTGCACCTCTTAGAAAGCCAGTTATTAGAAAATTAAATGGTTTTCCTTTGGTCACAGAGCTAGTATGTGTGGAACGACAGCCTTTTAACAGGAAAAGGAACTTGGTTGGTCAGACAGTCCCAGGTTTCTGAGCCTCTAGCACAGCGGTCGCCAACAGGTTATCCGTGGACCACTGGTGGTCCGTGAAGTCCAAGTCCGAAAGGTTGGTGACCGCTGCTCTAGCAGGTAAGGTAGAACAAAAGGATCAAATGCACCTGGTACAGAACAATAAGGAATGGTGGGGACTGCAGCAAACCAGACATTACTGGCTCCACCTGCTGATACTTACATTCAAGTTTATCAAAACACCAAAGGAAGGTATGGTAGGCTGTCAGTTCGTAACCCCAAAAGATTAGATTCTGGCCCGACTCCTCAATTTTACAAATGAAGATATCCTACGCTTAATTCAGCATAGGCTTTAGTCAAAAGTGCTACCTCAACAAAACAGGAGTTGCCACGGCCAGCTTCAAGAGCTAAGGCGAGTTCACTGAGGTCAGAGGTTAAAGCGGGATAGTCTTCCCTTCCATTCCTTGAGGTAAAAGGAGAGCTCCATTCTCCCTCTCCCCCTTCCCACCTTCTGATTCTTCCTCCCAGATGGCTGCCGTAACCCAGGCTGAGGCTCTCTGGCCTGCGAGGTATGCGGGGTGATGCAGCCAGCTCTGTTCCAGTCCTTTGAGAGAAACTTTCCTGCTTGATTTCTCCTCCTCCTCCTGTCCCACCTGAGGGTTCCAAACCAAGTCTCAATTCGCAATAAAACATCCCGACAACCACTATTGCTTGCACCTACCTATATTTCACTCAAGGATCTCATGGAGGAGGCTGGTAGACAAAGACACTTGATTTCCAATGCTGCACCCCTTCCCCTCTATTCTGCCACCTCTCACTGCCTTTATTGTCACCCTGAGTTGGGCAAACCACTTCACTGAATTTAATAATCCAACAAAAATAAAGCATAAACTCACTTTATCTATAGCCTCTCAATTCAGGCACTGATTCCCAGCCTATACTCATCAGAAAAGCATGAAAATGAATGAGATGGCTATGAAGTAGATCAGGATGGACCACACACAGGCAGCAAGAGGAGCTCAGCTTATCCAGCCACACTGACAATTGGCACCCCAACAAGGACAGAAGGCCAAGAGCCCGTGGCAGCCCATTCATGGAGCTGGTAGAGTTCTGCAGCCAGAGGCATGCACGTCACATTGCGCTAGCCATTCCACGGACAGAGGCAGGGTTCATTCGCAAAGTCGGAACTAACCTGTGTTCTCCTGGGGGTGTGGCAAAGTGTTCTCTGCTGAAAGCCAAGCAAGCAATTAATCAAGAAAAAGTCAAGAGGTTCTGCCCAGCCTAAATTACAGTTTAACAAAATGTTTAAGAAATTCTTTTAGGTATCTACAAATTCTTTCACTATCTAGGGAACAGTTTCATTAATTCTGAAGCGTACCTGACTATTGCAAACTGCAGAAAAGTTAAGTCAGAAGCAACCTGGGAAACAATGACTGTGGAAAAACCTAATGCACAGAGAAGAATGAAGTAAGAGCACTGTCTTACCTAATACTGTTGAAGATCGCCGCTGGAGTTCCTCATTAAGCTGTTTTTTATAAGGTGTAGGTGACCTCACAGACTGTGCTCTGGAAGGGAGCTGAGGGCTGGTCCAGCTTCCACTTAGAGACTGCTGCTCGCCCTGGCCCCCTTCAGCTCTCTCTGTAGCAAAGGAAAGCTTGGCATTATTTTGAAAAACTAATGACGGAGTTCAGCAAAGAGAAGGAAATAGCTGAAATCTTACAGGAAGGAATGTATAAAAGCATTACATGCATAACAAGTAGGATTTTTAAAAAATCCAAAGGAGTGGCAAAATTACAGGCCAATATTCACATCCCAGGTATGTAATCTTCAATTTATTTTACTTTTCATTAGAAACATCTTGAACGTATTTATTTTATTTTTTTAACATATTTTTACTGATTTTTTACAGAGAGAAAGGGAGAGGGATAGAGAGTTAGAAACATCGATGAGAGAGAAACATCGATCAGCTGCCTCCTGCACACCTCCTACTGGGGATATGGCTGCAACCAAGGTACATGCCCTTGACCGGAACAGAACCTGGGACCCTTCAGTCCGCAGGCTGATGCTCTATTGACTGGGCCAAACCGGTCAGGGTAATATTTTGAACATATTGAAGAAAACAGAATGCAAGCTTCACATAAAGGCATAGCTTTTTTAGGGGGTCTGTTTTGTTTATGGGGTAGATCAGATCCCTTGTGCTATTAGAACAGTACTCAGTGGACAGCAGGTGATCAATAGACATTTGCCAAATAAAAAGATTGTCTTATGATGACTTAACATAATGTGATCTCCTGAAAGGACATTAGGTAAAAACTGAAGAAATATGCATAAAACACATCCTTTAATTAATAATGTATCAATAATTGTTCATTTATTAATTTTAATAATGTATCATACTAACATAAGATGTTAATAAAAGAAACTGGATGTGTGGTATATGAGAACTCTCTGTACCATTTTCCTGTAAATCTAAAACTATTCTAAACAAAGTTTATTTTTCTAAACTGTCTAGAAAATGGGCTAGGCCCTAGCCAATTTGGCTGTGGATAGAGCGTTGGCCTGCAGACTGAAGGGTTCCTAGTTGATTCTGGTCAAGGGCATGTACCTTGGTTGCAGGCTCCTCCTCCCCGGCCCGGCCCAGCCAATCCCGGCCTGGCCAGATCCAATCGGGGCACGAGCAGGCGGAAACCAACTGATGTGTTTCTTTCACATCGATGTTTCTCTGTCTTTCCCTCTCCTCCACTCTCTCTAACAGATAAATGGAAAAGTATCCATTTATCTGTTACAGAGGATTAACAATAAATAAATAAATAAATAAATAAATAAATAAATAAATAAATGAATGAATGAATGAATGAATGAATAGGAGCTTTTTATTTAAAAAAATAAATAAATAAAAATGGGCCAGCATTTTTTACAGAGCTTTAAACATGACTACTTATAAAAGTCAGTTAATACTATTAAAATTTCTAAACTATTAACCCCCCCAAATTCCTTACAACGAAAGGGTTTATTTCCTAATCCACTTCAAATAACATAGCCAAATATAAAGCAAAAAATGTAGGCCATGTTTTCTTAACTTTTCTTTCAGGTAAAAAATACATAAAAAGAGTTCACTTTAAAAGTTTCTTTTAATTTGATAGCATTACATTTGCACCTTACCTAATGGGTTTAAGTCCACCACAAGCCTTAAGATAGTTTCCATTTTTAAAAAAACGTAACTTTTTTCCCCATGTGCTGATTCTTTTAGTTTCATTGCTTTAATTAAAAATGTTTTGGTTATTAATCCCTAAAAGAATAAAGTCCATTCTGTGAACTTAAGAAGTTGAAACATAATTTTAAAAAGTGTGTGAGGGGTGACACTTTAAAAAGGGACCTTCTTTTAACATTTATTCAGATATTCACTTACCAGTAAATAATAACATTACAGTGAAAATTCTACCTTTCTCTTAGGCAGAAATCTGTGACCTCTGCTTAAAGCTCTCTCCTTGTTAATAATTTACTCTCTTGCAAAGACACAAGATGAAACCTGAACAAGAGAATTCTAGAGAATAAAATGGTAGGTTCTCTGATCTTTAAGAGTAAGTCTTACCTTTGTTAAACCGAAAGAGATTTACAAAGGAGCTATATGCTGATTTAAAAGGCGGTTCGTCCTGATCAGGAGTCAGAGGTTTAAAGTGTGTGAGATGCGAGGGGCTGGTCGGAGATCGAGGCAGGTCGTTGGCAGAGTCCAATGCTGGGGAAGTCTTATCATCTGTGGCCATTTCATGAGTCTAAAAAATGAAAGAAAGAAGCACAAGATATAAGGTTCCTCAGGAAGCCCAAGAATTAATTACAGACAGCATCCCTAACTATCTGAAAATCCCAACTATGGAAACCAAAGAGCAAATAAATCATACAGCTTAGCGCAAACTACAAATTAAGGCTTGAAAACTCTATGCTCTAGATCATAAAAAAGTCTCAATCACCTAAAGTCATGACGATATAGCCAATCTAAGGTCAACATTGCTATTCAAACAATAGAAATTATCAGAAGTATTTAAAAATTAGAAGTAGGGCATAAATGTGAACAGGTAAAAAGAGATAAAATGCATTTTTATGTATTTATCTTATTCATTTTCAAGTTTTTTGGAAAGAGATATTTGATAGCTTTTTTTTAAGCTATGGAGGAAAGCCAGTTTTACACAAGCATATAAATTCCTCAAAGCTTTATTTGACTCACTTCAATTTTTTCTTTTAAAAACTATAAAGGGTAAATATTTCCAAGAAAATGAAATAGCCATCCCATAACAACACTCCAAAAACCTCAGTTCTAGCTGGTTTGGCTCAGTGGACAGAGTGTCAGCCTGTGGACTAAAGGGTCCCATCAAGGGCACATGCCCAGGTTGCGGGCTCGATCCCCATTAGGGTGTGCAGGAGGCAGCCAATCAATGATTCTCTTTCATCACTGATGTTTCTCCTGCTTCCTCTTCCTCTCCCTTCCTCTCTGAAATCAATAAAAATGTATTTTAAAAGAAAACAACTCAAAAATTACCTCTAGTTATGCCTCCACACCTTGGGGCTAACCAAACCAACAAGCTGTTCCCCATCATCTTCCTCCCAGGCACTAACCAAAATTCCTAGTTAAACCAAAGCAATACTAGTGAAGGTAGCCACATCACCAGATGTAAGTTACAGAAAAGCACTGATGTCTATTTTCTGCCATACTGATTAATACTTCACATAAAACAGAACCATGAACTATGCATTAACTCTAGTCGTTAAAGCGCTATAGTTTTGTCATCTAATTTAAACTTTACAAAGAGGACATTATACTCTTATTAGAGGCCCGGTGCACAAAAATGAGCGGGGGGGGGGGGGTGTCCCTCAGCCTGGCCTGTGCCCTCTCACAGTCTCGGACCCCTCAGTGGATGTCCACCTGCTGGCTTAGGCCCGCTCCCTGGGATCAGGCCTAAGCTGGCAGTCAGACATCCCTCTAGCAGCCAGGGAGCCCTCAGGTGGATGTCCACTTGCCAGCAGGGAGTAGGCCTAAGCTGTAGTTGGACATCTTTAGCACTGCTGAGGAGGCAGGAGAGGCTCCCACCACCACCACTGTACTGGCAGCCATCAGCCTGGCTTGTGGCTGAGCAGAGCTCCCTCTGTGGGAGTGCACTGACCACCAGGGGGCAGCTCCTGCATTGAGGGTCTGCCCCCTGGTGGTCAGAGAGTGTCATAGTGCACTGATCATCAGGGGCAGCTCCTGCATTGAGCGTCTGCCCCCTGGTGGTCAGTGTGTGTCATAGTAACCAGTCATTCCCAGTCCTTCTGCTGTTAGGGTCAATTTGCATATGACCCTTTTATTATATAAGAAAATAAAATGTTTTCACTTTCAAAATCGTATTTACCATCTCATTTAGCTGTTACAAAAATCCTGAAAGGCCCTAACCGGTTTGGCTCAGTGGATAGAGCGTCGGCCTGCAGACTGAAAGGTCCCAGGTTTGATTCCGGTCAAGGGCATGCACCCTGGGTGCAGGCACATCCCCAGTGGGGGGTGTGCAGGAGGCAGCTGATCAATGTTCCTCTCTCATCGATGTTTCTAACTCTCTGTCCCTCTCCCTTCCTCTCTGTAAAAAATCAATAAAATATATTTTTAAAAAATAATCCTGAAAGGTGCACAGAACTGGCCTTACTACTGTATTTTACCTTTGAGGGAACTGATGCACAATGTACATTGAGCCTAAAGCAACTCTGCTGAGAGTCACACAGCTAGTCAGTGGGAGAGCTGTAACTACAGCCCAGGTTTCAGCCCAGAGCCCTTTAGAGTAAAATGACTTGTGTAGCTCCACACTGACTTCCAAATCCAGCCTATCTGAATTCTAATTACTCAAGATGTTGCCTGATTAATAATTTACTTAATAAATTAAGCAAAACAGAATTGAAACCACTGACTTGAACAGAATTTTGGCAGTAAATGTTTATTGGAATGGAGGGAGGGGAAAAGGAAAGGAGGAAGAGGAAGGAGCAGAGGAAGAAGGGGGGGGAGAGGGGGGAGGAGAAAGGGAAGGAACCTCGCTATCACCATCTTCTATCCGGGATCCCAGTCTGCAAGCTTTCTAAAGTGTCGTGACAATCCATATTTTCCCATAAAGGGTTAGTGAATAAGCTGGAGACTGATCAAATGTAAATTTCAAAAACAGGAGGTGGAAGTACTTGAAAAGAAAGAATAATGTAATGGCAATAAGCCTCAGGCCTCGGAAACCAGCCAACGTTCATTCTACTTTGACAAAAGTAACATCAGGAGCAGAGTTAGCAATCTGCCCAGAGTCCTAGCATTACTTTTAAGAGTCACCCACTTTTAGTAGCTATAGAGGTATGAGGATAAAAATTACCATGAAAACACTCATCGAATGTAGTATCTGAAATATAAATACAACTACACAGAGTTAATTTAAAAATCACATAATGCCATCAGGATTCTGGAAAACAAACAAACAAACAAAAACCTACCTTACAACTCTTATTCTCTGGTAGTTTAACAACTGTCTCTGAAACAAACTAGGACCGTTTCCCAACTGATCGGTAATTAAAAGTATTAACCTATTCATCCATGTATCGGCAGGACTTGCTTTGCCTCTTCTCATGGGAAGGCTACTGTTGATATCTGCAGAGCCACTTCACACTCTGTTGTTGCTTAGCCACCCTGAAGGGTAATCAGGTATTAAAATGTAGAAAATGAACCCAATCTGTCAGCCACTATCAAAATTTCTGCAGATAAAAAAAAAAGACCCAAATATCAATCATTTCTAAGTATTTTTTAAATTTTTTAAAAATTGATTAGAGAGCGAGATTTGTTGTTCCACTTATTTATGCTTCCACTGGTTGATTCTTGTAAGTGCCCTGACCAGGGATGGAATCCGAAACCTTGGAGAATCAGGACAACGCTCTAACCAACTGAGCAGTCCGGCCAGGGCTTGCTTCTATGCGGTTTCTTCAGCTGAGTATCAGAAATGTTAGTCTTCATTAACAAAGACTTCTTATTGTTGTTCAACTTTTGATCGCCATGCCCACAGAAATACTGAAGGAGAACCCCCACGCGATCCATATTACTCATCCCAAAAAGAAAAGGCGAGGACTCAGGAAAGCAGGCTGGCTCTACAGAAGTGACATAATCAGCTCCATCTCTGCCACAAACCCAAGTGCAAGAAACCAAGAATATTCTTTTTTTTTTTTTTTTTTCCCTACGAATCCTGATAGAGTGGGCATTTCTGGAGCGGCAGAAAACGAGATGCAAGTAAGTCAGAAATAAGCTTCCGATAAACCAGAAACAAGATGCTTAAAATAAGTCAGAAAGAAGACAGTGCAACACACACCGAGCAGCGACCTGTACTGTCCATCGCGTACTAATTTGACAACAGAGGATGCACCGAATCAATACATGATCGTTCGACATGTACAGACACCAGATGAATAACTGGCTTTACACACCATTCCAGCATTTCTCCTATTTCTGGAATGTCTTAGGAACAGTCTCTCTATCAGACAAAAGACAACCTTCAGTCCTTAAAAATGCCTATAGCGTTCCCGTCTCACCCTCTGGTTGGGAAAGCGAGTCTCCTCCTTGGACTGTGCAACAGAAGACGGCACAGCCTCCAGGAGCGAGGCGAGCGCGGAAGGAGGCGTCCACGCACCTGAACCCCCCGCCGCTGCCCTTCCTGCAGCTCGGGAACTTCCTTTCCGAGTCCACGGGGCACCCCAACCCACATACTCCGAGCGCGTCCGCCGCGGGCGGGGGCGCCGGGCTGTGCACCTCCAAACAGGCTCAGCTAGGGACGCAGGACGCGGGAACTTGCAGGTCCCCAAGGAAACCTCTCCCAGAACAGCCGCACCGGCTGCCCTCCATCCTCACGGGACCAGGGGCAGCCCGGGAAGCAAGGGAGCCGGCGACCGGCGGGCACCGGCCTTCCGCCCGCCCCTGCCCCGCCGCGGGCGCAGCCCGGCCTCCTGCCGCGGCAGGGGAACCCCAACTCTCGCCTTCACTGGAGCCTGCCCCTCGGCTCGGACCCCGGAGCGCCCCGGACCGGCCTTCCTCCCCATTCCCGGCCTCAGCAGGCGGCGCGCCAGACGCCCGCCCTTACCTGCGCCTCCCGCCCGGGCCGCCGAGCCCTCCACCCCAGCGCCGTTTCTCCCCGTTCGGGCGCAGGAAGCCGGCTTCGGGGCGCAGGGCCGCTGGACTCCGGCGGCGGGCAGTTGCGGCAGGAAGCGGAGCTGCTTACATGATTGATGCGGGTTCTCGCTTCCCCCCGAGGCCCCGCCCCCTGTCTCTCCTCCCCTCCAATCCGCAGCTGCCCCGGCCGCCGGCTCCGCCCCCTCCTCCCCGACTTCGCGACGCTGGGATCAGCTGTTCAGGCGGAGGGAGTCCAGCGCAGATCGAGTCGAACGGTCGGTTGAGCGAAGAGCAGGCGGCCTCCGCCTTCCTCGAAACAGCCGGGGCGACTGCGCACGTGAGCATCAGGCGCGCCGGGTGACCAGTTGGGTGCGGGCCGGACCGCGGCTGGGCTCTGTGTGCGACGATGCGGGCGCTGGTATCACGCACTTGCGCTCGGTGCTCTCACGGACTGGCATTGACTGCTCCATGGGGAGCACTTACCAGTAAGTCTACAGCCGAGATGGTTGTGCTTGAGTGACTCTGCCAATAACTAGCCACGTGACCCTAAACAAATGGCTAGTTTCTTTAGGCCCCGACCTGTTATCCTAAAATAGGGCCGATATAATAGTACCCACTTATTTAGACTCCTTTTTTTTGTTTGTTTGAGGATTAACTAAAAATTGCACATAAAGCATTTGGCACAGCCTCTAAGGCTGGGAGGGAAAAGAGGGGCCACAGACTAAGCCTGACCAAGCTCAGGGGAGGCCAGTAGGATGGGTCTTACAAACTCAGAGACGGAAAGTAACCCTAAAAGTTCCTAACTAAAAGCAATTCGTAGTGGGTACCCACCGCTAGGGCTGCAGCTTCCTTGATTACAGTTAATCTCTACGTTAAGTGAGCCTGTCTTGTCTCTTTGCATCTACAATATCACACATTTTGAAATGTCAGAGTGTTCTCCTTTCTCAGACTCCACAGCAGGCAACCGCAGCACCAGAGCACCAGACCACAGAACCCCTCATTATCATGCCCCCCCCCAATACCATCTCTACATGGTGGAAATGTTGCTTATTAACTGTCCTGTACCCATCAATATAAAAGAAGTACGTATGGCTTCGTTTTACTTTTTTGCATCCATTTCACATGCCTCCATCACCTTTTGAGCACTTCCTTTCTTTTTCATTTTTTTTAAAATATTTTTTATTTCAGAGAGGAAGGGAGAGGGAAAGAGAGATAGAAAGATCAGTGATGAGAGAGAATCATTGATCAGCTGCCTCCTGCACACCCCCACATTAGGGATCCAGCCTGCAACCCAGGCATATGCAATGAACAGGAATTGAACCATGAACTCCTGGTTCATAGGTTAATGCTCAGTCACTGAACCACTTCCTTACTTTCTGACCCTAAAAGATACCAGCTCTTCTTGAACTCTGTCTTTACCCCAGGCCTAGAATCAATCAGTTCTCGAAGGAGTCCTAGTTCCCTTTAATAAAGAGTGCAAAGATGTTGTTAAAAGTCAGGAAATTCAGTTCTGTCTAGGATGCAGTGAAATTGGCACTCTCTTGTGCTTCATGGGAAAACATAAGTGTATCCCTCTTAGAAAATGATTTGGTGGCTCTGTTAAGCACCTTAAAAGTGTTTACACTCCTTGATCCAACAATTCCAATTCTAACCATCCAGCCAAAGAAACTGATTCAAGTATAAAATTAATGTATATCAAAATATGTTTGTGATCGTTATTTAAAACTGTAAAAAGAAAACAAATTTTTAATCAACATAAACCACATGTAAGTAATACAATCAAATGATGAACAATTAGGCAGTCATCAAAAATTATGTTGGCTAAGATTTTATGTAGGACTAGAGGCCCAATACATGACATTCATGCACTGGGAAGGGGGGGGGGTCCCTCACCCTGGCCTGCACCCTCTCAGAGTCCAGGAGCCCTTGGGGGATGTCTGACTGAAGGCTTAGGCTTGATCCCTGGGCCTAAGCCTTCAGTCAGACATCCTTAACGCTCCTGCCTCCGCTGTGCTCTCCAGCTGTGAGCTGGGCTTCTGGCTGAGCCCTGCTCCCCCTGTGGGAGCACACTGACCACCAGGGGGCAGCTCCTGCATTAAGTGATCAGTGCATGTCAGAGCAACTGGTCGATTTGCATATTAGCCTTTAATTATATAGGATTCTTCACTTCACAGTCAGCCTTCTGAAAACAGTTTTCTTCAAAATTCCCCACCTCCCATTCACACTTCAATCCCCTTTAGTTTGGTTTCTATCAGAATCATTCTGATAGGACTATTATTCTTGAAGTGCTTTCCTGAGGTCCTCTTTCTTGCCAAAAGTATTTTCAGGCTTTGTCTTTCTTACCCTCTCTGTAGTACTTCCCTCCTTTTTGGAAGCTTTCTCTTGCTTTGGCTCCCATCAGACTCTGCTGATTCTTCTACTATCCCCAGATACTATCTCATTCTCTCTCTCTTTTTTTAATGTATATTTTATTGATTCCAGAGAGGAAGACAGAGGGAGAAAGAGATAGAAACATCAGTGACAAGACAGAATCATTGATTGGCTGCCTCCTGCATGCCCCTTACTGGGGGACAAGCCCACAACGATGGTATGTGCCCTGACTGGAAATCGAACCATGACCTCCTGATTCATAGGTCAACATTCAACCACTGAGCCATGCTGGCTGGGCCTCATTCTCTTTGGGGACTCCTTTTCCTCGACCTGCCTCTTGAATATGTTAAGTATGTCACAGAGTTCTTGCTCAGAGAGATGTTTTTTCTTAATGTCCAGTAGTCCCCCACTTATCCATGGTTTCATATTCACATTTCAAGCAGTAATTCAATTTCAGCCAAACATCATTTATTACATTTATTTAATGTTGCCAAGTAATATACTTTTTATAGTTTTGTTTCTAGTAATTTTGTCTATAAATTTGTTATTTTGTAGTTGTACTAGAGGCCCAGTGCATGAAGTTCATGCATGGGAGGGGAGGTGTCCCTCAGCCCAGCCTGCACCCTCTCCAATCTGGGACCCCTTGGGGGATATCTGACTGCTGATTTAGGCTTGATCCCAATGGGGCCTAAACCGGCAGTCGGACATCCCTCTCACAATATGAGGACTGCTGCCTGCTTGATTGCCCCTAACTGCTTCTGCCTGCCAGCCTGATTACCCCCTAACCACTCCCTTGCCAGCCCAATCGACACCTAATTGCTCCCCTGCTGGCCTGGTCTCTCCCAACTGCCCTCCCCTGCTGGCCATCTTGTGGCTGTGAGTGCCACCATCTTTGAGGGCATGACAGTCAATTAGCATATTCCCTCCTTATTGGCTGTGGGCACCACCATCTTTACGACGGCATGAGGGTCAATTAGCATATTCCCTCTTTATTAGATAGGATAAAAGGGAGCAGCATAAGGAGAATATATCTAGTTTTATGCATATAAGCAATATTATAAGTCAATTCTAGGGGTCTACAAAGAATGTTTTCAGTGATAACAGAGTTCTTATCTTACTGGCTTAGGAAACACTGTTTTAGATGCTGACACTCCCAAAGTTGTTACCTTTCTTCCCACATTGGTTTATAGCCAAATTTTCAGCCAATTTTCAGCAGTGTTTAGTATTTGATGGAATACATTTTGTGGTTAAATTTAACTTGTGATACTTTTTGTGATTAAATTTAAATATAGGTTATTTACTATATTCTCTCTTTTCATTTTCCTCACCTATATTCAGTGGCTTTTATCATGCTACTAGAGGCCCAGTGCCCAATATTCTTGCATGGGTAAGGTCCCTAGGCCTGGCTGGTGATCAGGGACAATCTGTGGGGTGACTGGCGGGGCAACTGGGGGGCCCCCCGCTGGCACCAGCCTTGGCTTGCCTGGGGTCTGCAGGCTGGGGGCAGCTCCTGCATTGAGTGTCTTCCCCCTGGTGGCCAGTACGCATCATAGCGACTGGTTGTTCTACCAGTCATTCTGCTGTTCAGTCAATTTGCACATTAGGCTTTTATTATATAGGATATTGTATGTATCTTGAAGGCTGCCCTAAATCCTTTCTGCAACAAGAATGAATATAAATACTTTTAGTAGTGGCCAAACAGTAATTAAAATGTGAACCCAATATAATATGAAGTAAAGCTACAATCTCAGGTGACTTTGAGTCTCATATTGGAGATGAAATACACACTCAGACACCTCTATAATCATTTTTACAGGGATAGATGGAGGTGACAGTTACTTTCTGTTAATCTGCCTCAAAAATCAAGCACAGTGCCGGTTCTTCATTTTCTCTTAGGAAAAATACCAGTGCCCTCTAGTGTCAAAAATACACTAGACACTAGAGTATTTATACTCTTATCTTGTGCAGTGCTCTTTATATCTGTTTATCTTCAAAGAGCAATTGTAATAATCCGATGCTAGAGATAATTTTAAAAAATAAATTTGGACCCATGAAATTCCAGCAGCACTACACAAGCATGTTATTATCCCACAAATCACTATCTAAAATGCTCCTTTACCCCCATGCTTTCAGTAGGAAGGAATATACAAAAAAGAATTCCCTGAAGAGGACAGATTTTTTTTTTAAACCCACTGGTTCTCGGGTTTCACATCTTTATCTAACTTCTCCGGAAGCCAGATAACAATCTCATTATCTTCTAATGCAATGACAATTAGGTTTATTTGCAATAATGCATTAGTAATTATAATTACAGTAGTTCCCTTTTATGGGAGGAAGGGAGACAAATTCCAAGACCCCGTATGGATGTCTGAAACCTTAGACAGTACCAAACATTTTTCCTAAGCAGTCATACCTATGATAAAGGTTACTTTATAAATTAGATACAATAAGAGATTGACAGCAAGTAATAATAAAATAGAACAATAATAATATACTATGTTACATAAACTAGTGGCCCAGTGCATGAAAGTTATGCGCTGGAGGGGTCCCTCAGCCTGGCCTGTGCCTTCTTGCGGTCCAGGACTCCTCGCTCTTTATCACCGCCTGCTGGCTGTTCCTTAGCACTGCCACAGAGGTGGGAGAGGCTTCTGGCTGAGTTGCGCTTGTCTTCTAGGAGCACTGACGGCCAGGAGGCAGCTCCTGCATTGAGCATCTGCTCCCTGGTGGTCAGTGCGCATCATAGCAACTGGTCGTTCTGGTCGTTCTGCGGCACCGGCCACTTAGGCTTTTGTTATACAGATAAGGGTCACTTGAACACAGGCACTGGGATCACGCAGTATCAAATAGTTGATCTGCTCGTTCAGCAGCAGGCCGCTAAGTGACAAAGGAATGGGTAGCTGTGTAGTGTACAGCAGGTATATGCTGGACAAAGGGATAATTCACTTCTCAGGAGGAACAGAGCTGGAGGACTGGAAGTTTCATCCTGCTATTCAGAACAGTGCGCAATTTAAAACTTCTGAACTGTGTTTTTCTGGAATTTTCCATTTAATGTTTTCGGGACTGCAATTGACCAAAGGTAACTGTAAACCACCAAAAGTGAAACGGCGGGTAAGGGGAGAGGGGGGTGTTACTATATAGGTACAGACGCTGTAAAGACCTAATCATTGCTGGTGGCGGAAAAATATGTCCCGGGGCGTGCCTGCTTGTGCAACTAACTGTCCAGTCCTTTGCATTCTAGCTGCGGGTGGAGTAGCCCCCAAAGGCAACCCGCGCTCATCGCCTGCACCCCTCTTCTTTGAGGCAAAGGCGGTTCCAGACTACCGCACTTGGGGGCCCGCGGGGAAGGAGACTAGCCAGGCTCTCGGGCTCCCCGCGGGCCTTGACTGTGGCCCTGGAGACACTGCCCCTGCCCCGAGGTTGTCACGCAGCCCAGGGTGCTCGTGGGCGGCGTGGGTCTCAGAACACCAGCCCCAGCGCGCCCTGCTCCCCGGCGTGCAGGCGGCATTGGCGTCCTTCTGCCAGGCAACGCCCGCAGCCAATTTCGGGGGGCGCTGCTGCTTGCTCCCCAAAGCTCCGGGATCGGCCTTGACCGCCCCCCCCGCAGCCCCGCCCACCTCGGAGGGCTCGTCGCGCAGCGATTGGTGGCTTGGCGGGGGCGGGGCTCCGGAGGTGGGCCGAGGGGGCGGGGCCGCGCGGGAGGGGACAAAGCCGGGGAGGGGAAGAGCGGCCCCGCCCGCCGGCTGGTCTGCCCCGGGTTTCTGGGAGGCTGTGTCGGACGCCGAGCGGCTGCGATCCGGCTGCGATCGCCGGTGTTTGCACCTGTGAGTTGGGTCGCGAGTGGCTGCGGCGCCACACCCCCCACCCCCGTGCATCGCCGGCGTCCCTGCCCTGCAGGTACCGAGGGGCGGCCGGGCCCTGGCTTTGGGGGAGGCTCCGAGTCCGCCCGCGGCTGGAGTGGGGAGAAGGAAGAAAAGAGGTCTTGGGTTTGGAGGAAGGGACTTAGTGGCGAGTTCTGGTCGCCAGGGAGCGGGCGGGGGATAATCCAGGTATTGCACGTGGGAAAGGGGAGCGGGTGCCGGCTGCGGGGCTGAAATGGGGCGGCGGAGAGTCGTCCGCAGGGACCGTGGAAGCCCCGGTCTGCATGCAGAGAGGAGAACGGAGCGATGGGGAATTGCGAGGCACGTAGAAGATCGAGTCTTGGCTTTAGGGGAGGGAAATGTGCGGCCAGAAAAACTGAATCCAAGGAAAGGTGGGACCCGAGCACTTGGGCGCGTGCGATCCGAACTCAGGCGGCGGGGAGAATGCCCCCGGCTTGGGGGGCGGGGGTGGGAGGAGCCCCGGCACAGGTTTGCGGGGCGGGCGGGCGAGCGTGGGGCGGGGGAAGGGATCTCAAGTTCTGGGGGAGGCGCTCCCTGGCCGGTGCCCGGCGCCGGTGTGAAGGCCCGGCTCCCGGGAGGGCAGGAGCGGGCGCGGAGACCAGGGAGGAGGAGCGGGCCCGCCGCCGCCGCGAGCCTCTTGCACAAGGGCCCCGAGGACGCGGGCGGCGAGAACCTGCGGGTCGCTGCGGCGCTTAAGGACGTACACCCCGCTGGACCCGCGGAGGGACGGCGAGCCCCAAACCTCAGGGCCCGCGGAGGGACGGCGAACCCCAGACCTCGGGGCCCGCGGAGGGACGGCGAACCCCAGACCTCGGGGCCCGCGGAGGGACGGCGAACCCCAGACCTCGGGGCCCGCGGAGGGACGGCGAACCGGGACGCGCCCTCCGGCGTGGGCCGCACGGAGATCGGTGCCCCTGCCCTTGATTTGTGCGGTGTCTGCAGACCTGCACCCGCCCTTCGCCCCTCGGGGTTCACTCCGCACCCCGTACTTTCCACCAGATAAGCTGGGCTGTCTGAATCCTCCTGACTGGAGGGTTTGTGTGCTGGCCTTTAACTCCCTGTTTGGTTTGTGTTTGTTTTGGGTTGTGTTTTTTTTAGGAGATAAACGGCACTCAGCCGAGTTCCCGGGACTGAGAGGCGGGCGTTGGAGTGGTTAGAAACCGACTCACGGTAAAGGTGAGGCTCAGCAGCGTCTCCCCTTCCGTGTTTTCTTGGATGTGGCAATACTGCTTTTCCCTGGAGATCTCCGAGGAGGCATTGCGAGGGAGTGAGTCAGGAATATTTTCAATAATAAATTGCAACTGACTGCTTCCGTATTTCTTTCCGTCCAGCGTCTTCTCTGCAGGAGACTTTTTTTTTTTTTTTTTTTTTTTTTTTGCCCAGAGATTATTGCAGTTCATGAAAGCAGCTTTTTAAAAACTAGCTAAAAAAACTTGGGGTTTATGAAAAATTAAACAGAGTGAGCAGCTCTTTTTTCTTAACACTAGTCAACGTTAGTCCAGGTTTGTTTTCCGGAGTTATACAAGTGTGTCAGAAGGTTAGAATTAGGCTGTTTTCAGACAAAAGAACCAACCTGTGGAAAAGTCCTTCCTTCTGAAGTTGGGGTTTGGGTGGAGACAGAAAATCCGAGGGACAAGTGAACCCACTGGGGCCTAAAACCCACCTCATGGAATTCAAATCTAAAAGAAATAAAGTGATATCCTACATTGTAGTAAGCCACAATCTTCGATAAAGCTTCCATTGTTCAGTTAACAGGTGATAAAATTTTAGTAAAGTAATGTGAGGAAAACCTGAAATACTTCAGCTTTGCATCAGGAGTATAGAACAATTGCTGCTCAAGACAGAAGGAAGTAATTACTAAAAAATACTGTCACTCAGTGTTGAAATTGCAAGTATAGTGTATGACCTGTGAATTGTATTTGCCACCCAGGAAAAAAATAGCCAAGGAGTAACTCTTGCATAATTCTGTATGGAAATATGGCCGTGGAAATGTAGTCTCTTTTTTGTTTTGTGGTGAATGCAAGAACAGGTGTCAGTGTGGGATCAGTGTGACGGAATCACATACTTTAAGCTGTACTGTAAATCATACTTAAAATTACAGATGGGAAGTAATTGACTCATCCACACCAGTGTGTTCATTTCTTTTATTGTACTTGAGTTCCAGATGGTTCCTCAGTAACAGTAACGTAAACAGGATTCTAGAATTGCAAACCTGGGAAGTAAAGTGGGCCTGGGGGGAGAAAGATATGCTGGCTTGTCACAGAAACCGAGGCTTAGCACCTACTACAGATCACGACATTCTTTCATTTGAAGGCAAGTTACTTGAGCTCAACTTTTCAGGAGAGGCTGTTTATAGGCCTTTTAGCTAATAATTTTTAAAGTCAGCTGTACATCCAGGGGAGGAAAAGCAATTTGCAGTTGTGTTGCTGGGGGAGGGAAACTTCCCACTAGAGCATCAGGAAAGGGAACAGATACCTTGAGCAGGCTCAAGGCGTCCTCTGCCTCTCAGAGAACACGCGGAGGACAGGGCCTTCCTTTAAGCCTCATGGTCTTGCTTTTCCGAAGCGTGCACCCCCACACCCTGTTCCTCAAAATGGCATCTCTTCCTGGAACAATTCTGATTCCCTGTGCCACGCACTGACAGCTTGCCTTTGCCCACGAGCAGCCCGCAGAACAAGTACCGGAGTTGGGTTACTGAGGAAGAAGACAGGGACGTGCTTGGGTCCTGAGCAGTGACCTCGTATAAACAGGTTTCTCACTCTTGTATTTAGCTCCACACCCTTGGTATTTAATATCGTCTCTGGGAAAACAGTTCCACCAGGAATTCTTCATCTTTCACTTTTAGACTTAAAAGTTATTTAAACACAAGTCACAAGAACTTGTCACATCTCCTCGAAGGTAGTTATTTGAACCCAAACAGCCTCTTAAGAGAGAGGAAATATTAGCTCTCATCATTCTGCTCATCTGGAGGGCACAGTGTAGTGAGGAGTGGAATAGAAGTGTTCAAATAAGCATGATATTGTGGAAATAATCTTATTTTCTAGGACAAACCGATAGGAATAATGATTACGTTATTGAGGGCATGTTGCAGGAGCAGGTTCCAGGTGCTCTAGCAGGTGCCCTTGGAAAAGCTACTTCTATCAACGTAAAATAAGGAAATAATTCCGTCTTTCAGGGTTGTTGCGAGGGCTAACTCAAACCACACACGAAGCACGTGAACACAAGGCTTCATGTAGAGAATGTGCTCAATTCTAATGGTAACTGTAATTATTATTAGCTTTTCATGCGGTCGTGCCACTATGGATTATTCTTTTAGTAGTCACCAAATGATCCTATTTTGTTTTTATACTAGTGATACTGTGCAGAAACTTCATTTCTTTAATATGATCTTTCCTTCTTTCCTTTTCATTCAAACTGACCTCATCCAGCACCCAACTCACCTTCCCCCTTGCGAGTCTACTCCCTTAAGCATTAAGCCCTCAGGACTATAAGGTTCTGCTCAACATCAAATCATCTTAAGAACAAAGCCTCAGGTCTTCAGACCACAGAGACAGAGCTTCACTGAAACTAAAGGTGGCATCTAGGCCTCAGTTGGGTTTTAGCTCCAGACCCAGAAAAGTGGTGAAACCAGATGAAGCGACGCCACAGCTGACATCAGGACCACATGCACTGATCACCACCCGCTACCCTAGCGCTGACCAGTCAGTGGAGACCACAACCTTGACCATGACCCTAACTCCTTAGTCACCGTGATGAATGATTCTCCCCCTGTATAACCCACCCCCTGAAGTACATGGAGGTCCTGGGTCTTTAAGCATTAGCTCACCTGGGACTCCAGGTGTGGGCCACTTCCTCACGTGATAAACCCTTACTTTCTCAGCTGCAAACTCCTGTTTGCTTCTCATTGAGATGCACGCAAAGGGATCTCTTTAGTCCAGTAACACCATAATGAAATAAATGACAAGATATGTATCTTATTTTTTTCTTTTTTCTTTTTAAAGGTTTAGTGAAGTCAAAATGTCTCAAAAAATGTCTCAAAAAATCCATGGCGGTTCAGTGGTAGAGATGCAAGGAGATGAAATGACACGAATCATTTGGGAGCTGATTAAAGAAAAACTCATTTTTCCTTATGTGGAACTGGACCTGCACAGGTAAATGAATTACAGTCATGCGCAACTTAATGACAGGGCTACATTCTGAGAAATGTGCGGTTAAGCAGTTCTGTCGTGTGAACATCATAGTGCGCGCTTACGCAAATCCGCATGGCGTAGCCCACTGCACACCGAGGCTCTGTGACATAGCCTTTTGCTCTGTAGGAGACGAAAAATAATTTTCCCTCTACCCTTCCGAGTTCTTGGCTGACACATCCCAGTAATAAAAGAGAGATGAAAGGAAAAAAGAAAGTCTAATAATATGTATACCTCCTGTATACATGGGAGCGACTCAAGAAAACTGAGGAACTCTCCACAATGGTTGAAGCCACCACCTTAAACATTGTCTTTGGTTGGAGACGAAAGAAAATGTTGGTGGGGAGGTGAGTTATAGGAGGTTGCCATGGAAAGCAGTAAATAAGGGGAAGGTGGGAGGCGTATTTAAGCCTTCTTCCTCTGCTTTCATGGGAGTCTGGAGCTGAGGTCATCCCCCTCTTCCTGGTACAGCAGGGAGACACCCTGGCCAAATGGAGAGTTCCCTTACGAATGTAAATGTATTTTCAAGGGGTCACTTCTCGGCTTTTAGAATTTCTCCCATTTCTTTTCCTTAAAATCAATCAGCCTAAAATGATCCTTAAGCCAAAGAGACATATTTTGGGGAGACAATTCTGTTCCCCTGCGACGCCTCAGCCACACACCTGTCCTGACCACTGAAGGCAGTTGTAACAGTGGCACGTATGTGTGTTGCACTACATCACCACTGCTACGACATCACCAGGTGACGGGGATTTTCAGCTCCGTTATAATTTTATGGGACCATTGCTGTATATGTGGCCCATGACTAGTCCTCCACACGGCAAACTCAAAAGTGTAATCTTAAGTGATTTCAGGATATAACTAGTTTTTTTGCATAGATACAGCTGAATCCTGTGAACAAAGCCTGGGAATGTGCCTGAATATATGCCAATGAATCTTATTTTTAAAATTTATTTTTATTGATTTCAAAGAGGGAGAGAGAGATAGAAACATCAGTGGTGAGAGAGAATCATTGATTGGCTGCCTTCTGCACGCCACTCTTTAACCCCCGCTGGGGATTGAACTCAACCCAGGCATGTGTCCAGTCCTGGAATTGAACCATGACCTCCTGGTTCATAGGTCAGCGCTCAACCACTAAGCCACGCCAGTCGGGCTGCCAATCGGTCTTCTGCTTTAAATTTGGCATTGCTAGATATGCTGGACTTACTACTCAGAAGACAAGAAGTATGATGGGAACAACATGATTCTCAGGTCTTTCCAAGCCTCTGTTTCCTATAAAAGGTTTTATTTGTAATAAATCAGTGGCCAAGAGCAATACCAAGTGTTATTTGCAGAAGGGAAATTAATAGAGGTACATCCTATGTTAAACTGTAAATGAAATTGACACAATTTTGACCTTTCAAGCGCTACCTTCTTTTGTTTTCCTCTTTAAAGATCTATACTAATAAAAAGGTAATATGCTAATTAGGCCGGGAGACCTTCCGGACAAAGCCATGGTGGCGAGGCTGAGGCAGAGGTGGTTAGGGGCGATCAGGCCAGGAGGGGAGAACAGTTGGGGGTGAACAGGCCAGCGGGGGGCACAGTTGGGGGCAAGCAGGCCGGCAGGCAGAGTGGTTAGGGGTGATCAAGCAGGCAGGCAGGTGAGCAGTTAGGAGCCAGCAGTCCCAGATTGTAAGAGGAATGTCCAACTTCTGGTTTAGGCCTGAGCCCACAGGGATCCCTCAGGGACATCCCCCGAGAGGTCCCAGATTGGAGAGGGTGCAGGCCAGGCTGAGGGACACCCCTCCCCCCTGCACGAATTTTGTGCACTGGGCCACTGGTATATATATATATATATATATATATATATATATATATATATATATACACTTTTTATATGTGTGTATTTATACATATGTATACATATATATGTATTATTTTTTATTGATTTCAGAGAGGATGGGAGAGGGAGAGAGAGATGGAAACATCAGTGATGAGAGAGAATCACTGATTGGCTGCCTCCTGCAAGCCACTACTGGGGATCAAACCTGCAACCCAGGCATGTGCCCTGACCTGGAATCGAACCATGACCTCCTGGTTCATAGGTAGATGCTCAACCACTGAGCCATGCCCTGTTTTCTATCTTTCTACTTAACCAGCCAGTGTATCTCTCCACCTTTTTATTCCTTGCCTTTCCCTTTTCATACAGTTATAGTACAAAAAGAACCCCTGAAGTTATTTTAATAAAACACCGACCTATCACAAGTGCCCTTAAACATTTGTGTCTGAAAGACTTGAGCCTTTGCCCTTGTTTAAAGTGTTCAGACACAGATATGAAAGTCTCTATGGAATGCTCTGACTTTTTCCCCTGTTTTTCATAAACTTGCTCATGCTTTTTGAACATTTGAACCAGGTAGAGACAGAATTTTTACAAGGGTGCAGTGGCTGAAGAGTCACATTTTGGCCAAACTAGTGGCAACCCTGGATGTGTATATGCCTTGACCCAGAATTATGCATTAGACTGTGTCCCGAGGACCTGTTATATTTGCTTGGGTGTAGACACTTAATTTGCATCGTATCATTAAACACCCTTCTTAATTATTCTAAGCTTAAGCTGTTGATAATATCACGGTTGCAACCACAAGATGGAGCAAATACCTGCAGAGGTCAACAAAACATACAGGAAATGAAGCATAAAAAGCATCATCCGAGTAGGTTACAGAAGCGTTTTTACCAGCGCTCTCCTGTTTCAGAGCTTTACAAGGCAATGGGTGAGTGAGTGTGCAGAGCTCTTGCCAGTAGAATAGTTACAAGGATGGTTTGAGTCTCCTTAGCCTAGAGACATAAGGAGTTTTAAAGGATGGTCCTTAGGCCCAGAAAAAACTGTCACTGGCTATAGACCAAAGACTCTTCAGAGGCTCAAACAAGTTGAAGTTGTTCTAGAATCACTATTACTACATGGCTGGTTCTTTTTTGAGGGGAGTGGAGGAATTAATTTGTTTTGTCTTCTGCAGGCTGGACTGTGGTCCAGGCCAATATTCTTTTTCTCTTAAAAAGGTTAAGAAGAGAAGCAAAAATTGCAGGCATGTACTGCTATGCTAGTCTCTCCTGCTGAAAAAGGGTTCCTATGAACATGAGCACTGCTGACTGCATTTCTTGTTTGAGTTAGGAGTAGATGTTTGCAGATACTCAGCACTTCCTGTGCCAGGAGATAAGAGAGTGTGTGCTCTGTTACATTTCCATGAATTAGCTAAGGTCAAAGCAGTCTGAAGTTTTGTTGTTGTTAATCCTCATCCAAGGATATGTTTTCCATTGCTTTTCAGAGGGTGGAAGGGAGAGGGGAAGTGGAAGAGAGAGACATACACAGCTATTAGTTGCCTCCCACATGTGCCTGATGGGGAGCAGGAGTGAACCTCAAGCCCAGGGCTACATGCCCTTGACCAGGAGTCGAACCTGAGACTCTTCGGTGCACAGGCCAACACTCTAACCACTGAGCAGCACCAGCTAGAGCTGGAATTGTTTTTATTTGGAAATTTAAGATTGCTGCCTCTGCATTTGCATCATGAGTTGGGGTAACTAAGGAAAGGAAATACAAGAACTAAAAAGAAACCCAGAGGCTTTGCGGTTCAGCAAGTTATGAAAGCTGAAAAACTTTAAAACCTTAGAGAACAAAATAGTCACATTACCGTTTTGTTTTTCCTATTTTGGACAAACTATTCCATACTTCAGATAAAACTTTACAGTCATTGTCTGTGTTCTGTGAACAACCAACATCCTCTTCAGCTCCGAATCACTGGCGGTCTGGGTGTTGGTGTACCAAACTCCAGCTCTCCGGGGTATCTAAAACCATTGCTTGGTTCCATTACTTACCCAATAAACTGCAGGCTTGTGTCCGGAACAGAGAAACTTACCCAAGAATTAGGGAAAGGTTCATCATATAACTACCTGGCATTAATGAAGGATTCATTTGTGGGGGTTTTTTTGTCACTAAATTTCACATTTATAAATCCCACTACTTGAATATTAAATATAAGAAACAAAAATTTTAACCAAGTCTGACCCCTTTATTTTCAGAGCACAATATTTACTACGGAAAAGTTTGCTAGGGTGGTGCTTAGTGTTGCATATAATTATGCTAATTATATGGAAGTCTGTCAAAGGGTTGGTTATTGCCTCTATATGGTGAAAGCTGGCAAAGGTGCAAAGCACAATGGTTTCCATTCAGCTTCCTTCCAGACAGCCTCCCACTGCAGCACAGGGAGCCAGGGCCCAGCAGCCCAGCCTCCAGGGCTGTTTTCAGTTGGCACCACCTTCTGTGTCTAGAGTACGTTCATGCTGAAACGTGGCCGATGTGAGTGTACCGAGAGCCTTCGCTTTCTGCACGGCAAGCTCTGCGTGCCAGCACCATGCAGAGACAAGACAGAGTGGTAGCACCCTCCGTCCCCCATCACTCTGTCTGGGTTTTTCCCTCCCAGCTATGACTTAGGCATAGAGAATCGTGATGCCACCAACGACCAGGTCACCAAGGACGCCGCAGAAGCTATAAAGAAGTACAATGTTGGCGTCAAGTGTGCCACCATCACCCCCGATGAGAAGAGGGTTGAGGAGTTCAAGTTGAAACAAATGTGGAAGTCGCCCAATGGCACCATCCGAAATATTCTGGGCGGCACTGTCTTCAGGGAAGCTATCATCTGCAAAAACATCCCCCGGCTTGTGAGCGGGTGGGTGAAGCCCATCATCATAGGTCGTCATGCGTACGGGGATCAGGTAAGTCATGTGGCGTAACTTGATTTTCCATTCTTTCTTCATGGCCTTTGGCCGCCCAGCAGTTCTGAATTACATGTGTTTTATGCTTATCTTTTGGTGACTACTCCCATTAACAAAGCACACAATTGGGAAGTGCGTATATGTATAGCTGTATATGTACACATTTAGGAAAAGTAAATACAGAAAGACTAACGGGCATCCGTCTCAACACACATGATTTCTTTGCAGATGTATTTTTTTCCTTCATCTTTTTGTTAATTTAAACCATATAATATTGATATTTTTGTATGGATAATTTCCTGTCTTCAACCAAATCAGTAATTCTCATCCTTGGCTCTAAAAGTATCCTTTTGTAGGTTTTTTTGGTGTTTTTTTTTTGTGTGTGTGTGTGTGTTTATTTTGCATTAAAAATAATGTGTTGTTCTGTTTTAATTCCAATACTTGAGATCCGATGAATCTGAATCCGATGGGATTCAGGCATTTTAAGCTCCCCAAGTGATTCTAAGCGCAGGCAGGGTTGGGAACCACCAAAGATGATATGAAACGTGGTCATTTCATAAATAAAAGGAAAAAACTAACCCAGTAGTTGAAAACAGTCGCTTTAAAACGGTTTTCTTCCTACTTGGAAAAGGAAGTTTCATTTTTGTACAAGTAGGCTGACTGCCAAATTACACAGAAACCAGCCAACTAAACAAAATCAAAATTTCATGTTGAAACTGAGGTATGCAGAGTTTCATAGAAAGTAGTTTATGTCTTAAAAGACCCTGCAAACAAGCATCCCTAATCCTGAAGTCTAGAGCCTTTGGTGTGTATATCTGTCCTTGAAAGCAGTCTGGGCAGGGCAGACCACCATCTGTTCCTGGGACAAGGTCACCAGGTCACTCCTTGACGGGTAGTTCCCTTTGTTCTATCTTGTGGCTCAGACTGTGCCTCCATCCTGGCCTGTTCCTCTACAGGTGAGTGTAGATGGGAGTGCTACACACGTCCTAATTCTGGGAACACCCCTCTAAGCCCTTTTGAATTCAGTGGTGTCATTTTTGTCTGTTGTTGTATTATTATTATTATTATTATTATTATTACTTTGGTATCAATAACTTGGAAGAATGATTGATCATTGTAATTGTTAAAGTCCAGACTGAAAATTCTAAACCTCTGGTCAATTCCCTGATCGTGTGAATATGCATAAACATCTACAAAGCATGTATGGTGCTTGGGTGCCTCGGTTTCTTCTTTTGAGAACAGAGTAAAATACCATAGTAGAGGATTTTATATGTAGAGTGCTCCAATAGTGAGCCTTCACCGTTATCTGGCAGCTTTTACCAGCTGTCTGTCATTAGTATTGCTCTGTACAAACAGCCAAAGGATGCCAGCACCTAGCTGAAACTAGTCTTCTCTGTCATTGAAGGGGGCACAGCGCAGCCAAGAATTAACAGGTGCCTAGTGCAGGCTGCGCACACCTTGCCACTGGAGCAGCTTCATGCCCGTGACAGAGGTGGCTTTCCTCAGACGGCCCTTTTCTAAGGGCCACCAACCTTCGCAGTGCTTCCAGGATGGTTGCTTCATATGGACAAGTTCTGGGCGAGGCATCAGCAGTGACGATAACCATGAACAGACAAGCTCTGCAGGTCCGAGAACCAGATCCCAAGTCTTTTGGCCCTAGACGCGTATTTCCACAACCCCACAGCCCCTTCCTTGTAAGAGTGATGTAAGAATCAAGTGAGATAATAAGATGAATCGGTTATTCACTTAAAGCATCTGCCCTGGAGCGAGGACAAGGCATTCGATCTTTATCATCTTCGCTACCACAACTAGCATACCATCACCCCCTACAGGAAGACTTCCTGACCTCCAGGTCATGTCAGGTCTCTTCCTCTGCCATCCTATAGCACTGTCTATCTGTGCCCACTTTGGTAAGGGGAAGTACTTGGTTAATTCTCACTCCTCTCCATACCAGTGCTCAGAAAACCGCCCTGTGCGTGGTAGGCGCCCAGTAAATACTGGTCTTTAACGTGTGCTACCACTGGTTAGCTTCAGGGACTCTCTGGACCACCTCGTCCCCATCTCTAAGATAAAAGAAGGTTGAGCTACACTGTGCTACTTATCTAGGTGTCTTCCAACTCTGTCCTTGATTTTTGTTTCCTATTCTTTGTAGTACTTGTTGGAATAGTTGTTGTTGTTATTGTTTGAATACCTCTCCCTCTCTCCCCGCTACACAGTACAGAGCAACTGATTTTGTTGTTCCCGGGCCTGGAAAAGTAGAGATAACCTACACGCCAAGTGATGGGTCCCCCAAAAAGACATACGTGGTGCATAACTTTGAAGGTATGTAGTTAAAGTTCATCATGGTCATTTTTTCACAGATCATCTGGACAGCATTATTTCTGGTTGTTTAAAGTTTGTTGTGTGGCTGCCTAAAAGTGCAACCTGAATCTACAACATTACTATGGGACCTTAAATCTGAATAAAAAAGTAATTGGTTCCCACACCATTTTGTGGCCTGGATAAGGGCACAAAAGGGATTAGCCACCCCATTGGAAATGTATGTTGGCAAAGACTGGTTTACAAATAGGCATTTCTCTTACATCACAAAGGGAAGGTTGGCAGGAGTCTGTTGTGCACGAATTATATAAATTAAACATGAATAGCCCTAGCTGATTTGGCTCAGTAGGTGGAGCGTCGGCCTGCAGACCAAAGGGTCCCGGGTTCAATTCTGGTCAAGGGCACATGCCTGGGTTGCGTGCTTGATTCCCAATAGGGGGCATGCAGGAGGCAGCCAGTCAATGATTCTCTCTCATCATTGATGTTTCTCTCTCTCTCTCTCTCTCTCTCTCTCTCTCTCTCTTTCTCTTTCTGTCTCCGTCTCCCCCCCCCCCCGCTTCCTCTTTGAAATTGATAAAAAAAAAATTAAAATAAGACAAAAAATGTCAATATCTCCAACTCACCTGTCATGTAATCCTACTGTTTGTCTGGTAGGGTTTGTATTAAAAGATGGTTGTGTTATATACTTGCTGAAATGTTCTTCTTGTCCATCTGCATATTTATTCTGTGGAAGTTGAACATTTGTTTTTTGCCTTTTCTTGCCCAACATTGTCTTGCTTCAAAAGGTCCATTATGGCGAATTTCACTCAAAATAGGGGACCCTCTTTCTCCATTATTGAAGTTATTAAAAGCATTCACACAAACAAAAACGCAAAAGTTACCTAGCTTTTGTTTTCCTTGCTTCCTCTAAATAATAATAATCCTTTTTAATTGAATTTATTGAGGTGACATTGGTTAATAAAATTATACCGATTCCAGGTGTACAATTCAACAATACATTATCTGTATGTTGTGTGTTTACCACCCCAAGTCAGGTCTCCTCCCATCACCATTCATCCCCCCCTCTTTTATTTTTTTCTACCTCTCCCCTTCCTTCTGGTAATAATCATACTGTTGTCTGTGTGCATGAGTTTTTCTCTTTTTTCTTTGCTTAATCCCTTCACCCTTCTCACCCAGCCCCAACCCCCTGCCCTCCAAGAGCTGTCAGTCTGTTCTCTGTATCCATGAGTCTTGTCATTTTAATGGAATCTAGCCCTGCGGCTTTCAGCACCTTTCACATTCTGTGCCCGAGTTGGCCCTGGATAGTGGAATGAATTCAAGTTCTGTCTTTCAGCAATAACAAAGTTCAACTAACAAGAGCTGTGAACCAGTGATTACATGTAACCTAACTTCCTACCAATGACGGTGTGACCTGTCCGTGTCCTCCAGGGAATTACGAGAATGTTCATTCTCTGAGGATGGAATGCACACTTAGAGTTTAAAATACAGATCTGAAAAATTTAAAGTATGAAAGGACAGTTTAAAAATATTCATCCTTCCTTGAGTATAGCTCTGGTTCAGTGGATTTTCGTACTTCAGTCTCTTCAGCTTCCTACAAGCTGTATCTTTTCATATCATCTCTATTGCCCTTTTAAAATAACTTAGAATGCCCTTCGCTATGCCTGACTTCCCGCCTACTCTGTGCCTCAGGAGCTCATGGGATATTCAAGTTGGGAGCCTGGCTGGGACTTGTTGGAGCCTGGGCTTAGACATGGGAACTGGGACTTGGATGACTTGTGGTGGTGGGTGGATTTAAAGTTGTCACTACTGTGCCCCATTCTCTTTTTTCCCTCTCCTTGGCGTCCCCCCACAGAGGGAGGTGGTGTTGCCATGGGGATGTACAATCAAGATAAGTCAATCAAAGAGTTCGCACACAGCTCTTTCCAGATGGCTTTGTCTAAGAGCTGGCCTTTGTACCTGAGCACCAAAAACACTATTCTCAAGAAATACGACGGCCGTTTTAAAGACATCTTTCAGGAGATCTATGACAAGTAACTACAGTTTGTTTGTTTTTTCCTTCCTTTTTCTCAAACTTGCATCTATAGTACGGAATTTGCATGCTTATCCCTTTGGTTCTGGGGGAAATTGAGTGAAAACCATCACTGTCCCGTAAAGACAAGAGTGAAACAGATTTAATGGGAGTGAAACAACATCACTCTAAGTTGCTTTTCAAAGATAAATTTTCTCAAATCTGGGTCCCACATGTTTTTTCAGAGCCAGAATTATGTATTGTTTGAAGAAAGGTGCCCTGTCACTGATAGTTCTGATTTTTCGAGCATGAGTTTCTGAGTTGGGCCCATTTCTATTCTGTCTGAAACCCATTGCTGTGATTGAAAACTCTGCTCTGGTGTAGCCTCTTGGGCTGACGTCTACATTTATAACAACTGTGGATTCAACAATATGTGAGCACGGGTTAAATTTTAACTCCCTTTTAGGTGCAAGTGTTCAGGCCAGGGCATAGTTTGCACATCTCCTTCAATGAGACATTTTAATTCCTCTTCCTGCTGTCCATGTTCTCAGCCTGGAAGCTGCCCTAGTTTCCTGAATGATATCAAGCAGTAGAGTGGTCTTTCCCCCCCC
>PVJC01005923.1:37321-56939 GCA_004026665.1 Murina feae | reverse complement strand
CAGGCAGAGCTTCGGGCTGCAGGAGCTCGAGCTCCATTTGGCAGGAGGTGGAGGCATAACATTTCAGGTGGAGCAGTCACATGAGGACAAGGAGGGCCCTGAGTGCGACCCTTTGGAGAGAAAGCGATCTGTAGGGAGGATTTTTAGGGCCCTTTCACCATGTGACGCATGGGGTAGCCCCTGCTCCCCTCTGTAAAGGCACCTGCCTTCTTCCCACCTGAAATTCTGGAAGGCACATTACATCTATTGTAGAGGTATCCTGGTGTGTGCAGGTTCCATATAGTTCCCTCCATTGAGCACCAACCATGTATGCTTCAGGCATGTTTTCTCATTTATTCTTCAGAGAAGATCTCTGAGGTGGGTAATATGTTAGCACACAGACCCAGAGAGGTTAAGTGAATTATCTGAAATTACACTGACAGGAAGAGGGAAAGGTGGGTTATCCATCCAGGTCAGCTTCACTCCAGACCTCCACAGGGTCCCTGCACTCTGCTGAAACTGACAGGCATCTGTGATCACCTCTGATGGGGTGGGGCCAGAGGCCTAGGGAAAGCAAACAGAAAATAATACCAATCGGCACCCAGGCAGTGTTGCTCAGTCGGTTGGGCATCGAACTGTGAACCAGGTGGTCCCAGTGTAAGTCCCGGTCAGGGCACATGCCTGGGTTCCAGCCTCAATCTCTAGTGGGAGGCATGCAGGAGGCAACTAATCAATGATTCTCTCTCATCATTGCTGTTTCTCTCTCTTTCTCCCTCTCCTTTCCTCTCTGAAATAAATAAAAAAATATATTTTTTTAAATATAAAAAAATAGCTACAGCCTAACTAAAAGCAATATCAGGAAGAAAACAGTAACAGGATATGAATATGAATGTATAATGCACATAAAAATAAAAAATAATTATTTTTGCTCTCTAGTCTGCCTTTTTATGTGACCCACGCCCAGGGCACCCTCCTTAACACGGGTGCTGAGCGTTTGAGTGGCAGGTGGATGCGTCCTCTCACTTCACGGTCATTTCTGTGAATCAGACGTGAAGAGGTTCCGGCTTGGTTTGGGGATGACCAAGCGGGTTGGTCGTGGATCCCTTAGGGCAGTTCCTCTCTCTCTTGGCGTCTTCCTGGGCTGATGCCTCCCTTGATCACTTTATTTGTTCAGAGTTCACGTGCTTCCCATGGAGTTTACAGGACTCCTCCTTCCCTTTGCTTCCCACTGGGTCCTGATGGATTTTGGTTGTGTCTTCAGAGGCCCCTGATCCCTGCTCTGATTTCAAGTAGAGTGCTCTCCGAGGTGGCGCAGGCTGGGCCTGAGAATCAAGTCCTAATCTCCACATTACCGCTGATTCATCTCTTTGCTGAGCACTATCATTGGCAGCTCTTGGGGGAGGCGGGGGGCGGGACCTAGCTTCTTTCAGAAGAATATATCGGGTTTGTTTGTATTTGTATTTGCTTCCACGCTGAATTCTGATTGCATCCCGTGCCTTGACACTACAATTATTAATTTCCCCGTCTGCTCTTCCCTTCTCACTGCCTGCCACGGAGACGCGGTGATGGATAATGTTAGATGTGGGACTGGATGGTGGGGGGGTGGGGAGGGAGGAGACAGATGTCTCATTATGAGGTTTGGAATCTCAGTGTGGGCCTCCGGAGCAGAGGCCTGGAGCTGCGCTGCATCTGGAATTGGGATGAGGAGGGATCCCGTTCTGAGGCACCGTAGCCCTGCCCCAGTTCTGCAGCTTTGCTCCGCGTACTCTCCTTGTCCTGGGGTGTCCTGGGCAGCTGGCTTTCACACCCATTTATGGGGAATACCAGGAAGCAAGTAAAACAGAACATAGAAAGCTGGGTCATCTTGATTCTTCCGGCTGCTGCATCCTCACTTTGCGGCTCAGTAGGCCACACGGCGAGGCTCAGTGACCACACAGCCGGACTAGGCCCTGTGGGCTGGTGAAGTCGGGGCGGCTCCTGCTCACAGTATCTCCTGATTTTTGTTTACAAACGAGGATCCTGGTAGTTCCTGCTGAGCTCACAACTCAGAACTAAGGAGGCTCTGAGACCCTAGCTCAGGCTTCCTTTGCCCTGTCTGAGCCCAAGGGAGAGGTGAGGGGCAGAGGGCGGGTCAGTGCTACATCCGCCTCTCCCTGCTCTGCACATCCTCCCACCTGTAACTTTCCCACCCGCCTGGCCTGGTCCCCACTTGCTTTGCTTCTCTGCCTCACATACTAGTTTCCAGTCTGATGTGATGGGAGAGCAGGAGAAAGGCGTGTCCTTAGACTATGCGCCTGTGCACCTGGTGTGCCCTGCCTGTGCCCCCAGCTGTGGCAATCCCGAGGGCAGACTCCGAAAGCTGAGATGTTGAGATGGGAAGTGGGCTCTCTCCTCTGGCGGCCAGGATGACCTGGTGCTGACAGGAGCCCTTGATCACATGAAATCTAGTGTGTTCTTCAGTTCTGTGTCCATACAGACCATGTGGAAGGAAAGGGGGTGCCTTTGGCCAGAGCACGTCCCCTATTCTCCTGTGTGTTTCCCACCAAGCAATTCTCCAGTTCTCAGAGGACATAGACCGGGGTCCCACAAACTAACTCATCTCTGACACTCTCTACTTAGAGTTGGTACCAGTCACCGCAGTTTAAGACTCAAGAGTCTGCCCACTTCCGAGCTCAGTCCCAAGTCCAGGCTGTGCTTCTGACCGACCGGCTTTGTACTGGAGGTCTCCATAGCCCCTTGCTCGGGTTCAATTAATTTGCTAGAGCAGCTCACAGACTCAGATAAATATTTGCTTACGTTCACTGATTTATTATAAGAAATACAGATGAACATCCACAGGAAGAGGTACATAGGGAAGGTCTGGAAGGAACCTGAGAAGTGCAGAATCTGCCCCTCGGACTGGCATGCACCCCCCTGGGATGCATTCACCAACCCAGAAGTCACCACAACTCCTTCTAGAGTTTTCCTGCAGCTTCCTGCTCCCTCCCTTTCCCAGAGGTCACTGGGGGAATGGCTGGAAGATCCAACCCTCTAATCACTTGGCCTTTCCGGTGACCAGCTGCATCCTCAGGCTATATAGGGGCACCGCCCTAAACCACCTCATTAGCATAAGCTCAGAGGGGACTTCCTATGAATGAGAAAACATACTCCTCTCTCTCAGGAAACTCCTAAGGTTCGGGGAACTCTGTGCCTTGAACCTGGGACAAAGCCCACATATATTTCTGATCACACTGCACCTGTCCTCCAGGCGTTCCTCCCCCCAGTGCAGCCTCCATTCAGCACCTCCATTCAGGGCTGAGGCCACGTGTTGCAGCCACCAGCTAGGGGGCAAGTGATGTTGGTGACATCAACGACAGACGACGGCAAAGCCACTGAATGGCCTTCGATGTCAGCCAGGCTGGACCACAGCAGAGCCAGAGGCGTGGGGGCCATAGCTACTCTACCTGAAGGAGGCTTGCTGGGAGCATCTGATGAGCTCCTGCTTCTGCTGGGGGAAAGGCTCTTGCTGACCCTCCAGGAATCCTCCAAGGGATAGCAGAGGCCCCACAACACACACATACAAGTAGAGGGGCAGTAGGTGAGGAAGGAGCAAGAAGCGTTTGGCAGACAAAGGGCTGTGCTGGGTACTCCCTGGGACAGGAAGGAGGGAAAGGCTTGGGGACTCCGCACTATAAATCAGCAGTCAGATTAGTTGCTTACCTTTATTTTTTTTCTCATCAGCTCAGACGCTGTGGCTGGTAATGGAGCTGCCGTGCAGTAACTCATGCATGAGATTAGCAACGGGGAAGGACAGCCCAGGGGGCTGCTGGGTGAGAGGAGGCTGAGGGGGGGGGGGCAGGTATGGCTGCTCCCTTGTGTGGGCTCCCACAGGACCCAGAGACTGGGGCTGCATTTGGAATGTATAGATGGGGAGGGGCCTGGATACAAAGTCCAGATTCTGCCCTTTAGAGAGGGAGCAGAGGCTCAGATTGACGAAGGGACTTGGCCTAGGGCATACAGCCCGCTAATGGCGGAGTTTGGGCCAGGCTCACTCCTCATGGTTTCTATACAGAAAACAGTCTATGTTAACCATTTAAAAATTCATTCAAGCCTTTTCTCGATAGAAACTGAAGAGAGTAAATTCACTCTCTTCTGTTTTCAGAATTAGGGAGGAAAGGTGTCTATACAGATAAAGACAAATAATTAGTAAGCATTCTGCTATAAGCATGTCAGGCCAGAAGACTCCCATGTGCAAAGTCAGAAATAGACACGTGCACTCGGGCATTCCTAAAGAGATAGGTCTGGCTTGGACAGAAGGCATTTTGAGGGGAGGAATGTGAAGTCCATGTGCTTGGGGAGGGAGGACTGAATTACAGTGGATTCTGAGGAACAGGAATAGAAGGGAGAGCAGAATTGGCCATAAGGAGCATCGTTTATTTGGGGCCACGGAGGTCACGGCATGTTAGAAAACTGACTCTGGTGGCATCTGGTGGCATCTGGTGGCATCTGGTGGCAGTGTGCATGAAAGATGGGTGGGAAGCAGCAGCATAGGGTCCGGTCCCCAGGGGCATTTGGGGTTATCTGAGCATGTCTTTTAGCTCCCCCCCCCCCCACAGTGCAGTGGAGAGGCATGCGCTTGCTGCTGTCGTGGTGTGAACCTTCAAGAATCTACACATCTGTGGCCACCGGCCAGCAAGCCCTAAAGCGCCCCCTGCGTAGACCACTTCCGCTCACCTGGGCTTTGGTGCTGTCACCCATTTCTGCACCCTAGAATCTCTCCCACATACGGAGGAATTTGGGGACCCTGGATTTAGAGCTGGATAGAGCTTCATTGGGAAGGAATTTGGGGGGGGGTTGCATGGTGGGCTTGATGCTAGTTTATCACCATTAAAGGCTTTTGAATGTTTGGAGTTTTCTGAGCTTAATGGGCTGAGAAATGGAAACTCATTCTGTCGGCAGCAGCCAGGACGCCCAGCCGGCTGTTGTGCCTGAGCGCTCGGCAGCCACCCAGCCTGCAGGCCCCGCTGTCTCTCAGACCTTCCACGGCCAGGGGCCTGCTAGCCTGGACACAGTCTCCGCTCACCCCACAGACCGTCGGTGGTCTCAGGTGGGGTCCCCCTCTGAAGGCATTCTCCTTCTCTGACTCAGGGACAGACTTTTCCTCCCCTGGAGCCTAGGACCCGGGCAGAGGGCTATGCTTTCTTGTGTGCGGGATTGAAGGGGGCTGGTCCTTTGTAGAAAGGGGCCAAGGGTACTGCCTTTTAGTCGTGTAAGATGACACATGAGAGCATCTGCTTAGTAGGCACCGCAGAAGGAAAACTATTACATAGGCATTTGTTTCCATGTCTGTGAGCACACGAGGCCTGAGGGCCTTCTTGGCTTCCCCCCGGCCGCCCAGCTGGTATGGTCCTTGGTATGAGTCTGGCTCCTCAGCTCTGAGATTCTTGAGAGACCCCTCCTTCTTCCCCTTCAGCAGAAACGGTGCTTAGGGACAGGCTGACCAGGTCCCTGTGATGCCTGGGTAGGGTCTTTATCACTCAGATGACTGTGACTGCTACTTCTTGGTCCATTGACCCCTGAGGATAAGCAAACAAATAGACAGAGACCTCTGTGGCCCGGCTCCCCATTGGGACTGAATGATCAATGTCCTGAGTGATGGGGTACTCAGGACCCTGATTTCTTTTTACTCAGGGACCAGCTCTCCTGGGACCATCTTTCCACCATATTTCCACACCTTAGTGGAGCTCTCTATCTAAAAAGCAGATATATTTTAGGAACATGGGAGTTTTCTGAATCTTTGAGCCTTCGTTCATGCCCAAGACATGCTCTCAGGACCACCGACCAAGGACAGACCCTCCACGCATCGGCCCTGAACTCCCAGAACTCATGTGAGGTCTCCACTCAGAGGTACACATGGGAAGCAGACCTCGTTTCAGACACTGGGAAATCAAGGGAAAACAATGCCTTCTGCAGAAAACCCCACTTCGGCATCACCCCAATACGTGCTTTCAAAGAGAGGAGGCTCCTTTACCATTAGTGATGGGGGGTAAACTGAAATGTTTTCATTGTTGCAAGGTTGAGGGGATAGGAACCAACTAATAATCTTACAGAAAATCTGGGAGTACTGCTTTTTCCTAGTGGTGGAGGAGGGAGGAGGATGCAGATGCAGCCGGGAGAGAGACAAGGACAGGGAAAGGGAAGTTTTATTGAAAAAACAAAACAAGCACCAGAAAGGAAAAGTGCTTTTCTCGGAATCAGCATGGCCCCAAGGCCGCAGAGCATCCCCACCTCCCTGGTGCCTTGGCAGCTTATACGTTGGTAAGAATGTGCGCTGAAGTGAACCGAGGTGTCTAACGTTGCATCACCTCAGCCACCCGGTACAGACTGAAAACACAAGCCGTGTGCCATTTCGTTTGTTTGTTTTTAGTTAGTCCTCATCTGAGGATATTTTTCCATTGATTTTTAGTGAGAGTGGAAAAGAGAGGGCAAGTCAGAGAGAAGCAGCGATGTGAGAGGAACACACCGATCGGTTGCCTCCTGTATGAGCCCTGACCGGGGGCCTGGGCTGGGGAGGAGCCTGCAACCAAGATATGTGCCCTTGACTGGAATCAAGCCCAGGACACTTTGGTCCATAGGCCGACGCTTATTCCACTGAGCCAAACCAGCTAGGACCTATGTGCCATTTCTAGCATCTGCCTAACAATCTCTCTTGATACCTGCCTGTGTGATCCCTGAAACACCTATGTCAGCCAGCTGCCAGGAAGGTGAGTCGTCCCTCCCTCCTGGGGCTCAGGGTAGGGCTGGGGGTGGGGGGGGGGAGGGACTGGAGTCAGCACAGGTTCCCGGGATTCTTGACAATGACTAGATTACTAGCCGTAGTGGGCTGGGGGATAGCACGCTGGCCTGAAACGCCCGTCTCCCCTCCTCCTTCCCAGCGCTGGACCTCCCTTGGTGATGCCTCATAATTTCCATCGGGGAACCTTTCTGCATTACCCGTTGTACCATCTCTACTCACACATCGGTTTTCTTTGACGTTTTATGAACTGACACCCCTCAGCTCACCTCTGAGAGAGGATGATTCTTTTTCTCTCTTAAAAACAAGAACCTTCCACCCTCGTCGGTTTGGCTCAGTGGAAAGAGTGTCAGTAAGCCTGTGAACTTACTATAGGCTAGCAGGAATGCTCATTAGGTTAGTGGCACAGATTCAGATTGCTAGCCCCGCCCCCTAAAAAAGTCTCATTTTCTCCATCAAAAGATCCCGGGTTTGATTCTGGTCAAGGGCATGTACCTTGGTTGCAGACTCCATTTCCGGCCCCGGTTGGTTCAAGGTACCTGCAAGAGGCAACGTACTAATATAGATGGCCTCTCTCACATCCAGGTTTCTCTGTCTCCCCCCTCTCACTTGCTCTAAAAATCACTGGGAAAACATGCTTGGGTGAGGATCAACAGCAACCAAAACCTTTCCTTCCTTCTCTCGTTCTTGTGTCGAGAAGGCCACGTGTGGCGACGGCCAGTGCTCCTTGGCACCGCCACGCCATTTCTCTCTTTATGTCCAGTCTACAGTCCAGAGCTCTCTGCAGCTTCTGGAGCTGGGCTGGAGGCGGGGAGGCAGAGCCAGAGCACTTACATCCATCCGAGGAAGCACAGGAGGTGCAGGTGCTGTAAATTTGAGGAAGTCGCCTCCATGGGCAGGGTGTTTGCCCGGCGTGCCGGGGGGAAGGAGTGGGAAGCGGGCAAGTGCAAACCGGAGACTTCAAAATTAATGGCATCTGCAGCCTGCTGCCACATCCCGATCTGGTAATAAGCCGGGGCCACAGAGAGAAGAAAAATCACCTGTACACAGATCTTGTGTTCGGCATCGTCTAAATAATTTTAAATGAAACTGTCAGCCTTAAGCTCCGATATGTGCCTCCAGCAAAAGATAAACACAGAGACGCGAAGACAGGGGGGCCCAAGGGAGGGGCAGGACATCACAATCTTTAATATTTTTAATCAGCCTTGTCTTCCCCAAAACAAGATGCACTGTTGCAGATACCCTTGCAGACAATAAATTTTCTCATTTGTGTGTGTGTGTGTGTGTTCAAGGAAAGCATGATCGTTCGCTTTCAGAGGCTCAGCAAACCTCAAAATCTCTGCGTGGTAGCCGCTGGGTCAGTGCAGGCATCAGGTGCTGTCAGTGAAGGCTCAGCAATAGACCTGAAATATTCAAGGGCAATGTAGCAGCTGCAGCCAGCCCCTGGCATGCAGAGGCTTGGTCTTGGTCCAAGGTTAGCAGCAAGAAGGTGCTCCTCTGCAGGCAAACAAGGCAGAGTAAGAGAAGGCCTGTGGGCTCTCACGTGTCTCTGTGCTTGGGCTGCTGTGGAAATTTCCACCATCAGACTCTCAGCCCACCCAGTTAGACCTCTGCCTTTGAGCTAACATTTTGCTGAGAGCCTGACCACAAAGGACTGGAACCGTGAATCTGGGGAGGGTCTAAAATTTTGTTGAAGGAACTCTTCCGTGGAGGAAGCTGGCCCTCTGTGATAGGGAAAGAGGCTGAGAAGAATGGAGGAAGAGTCTCAGAAAGCTTGGGAGAGGGGGACTTAGTAATTGTGCTCCAAGTCAAATACAATTCCAACTCAAAGGGGAAATTGAGCCCAGGACTTAATAGGCAAAGGTTTTGAAGCAAAGCAGCTCAGTGCTCATGGGTGGGTGGGTGTGGCCTGGCGGGGGAGAGGGGGGATTGACTGGCTATGGCTGCAGCACCATATGAGACAAAGGAGCCCCTTGCATGTTTCTGATCGATTGCTGAGCCTCGCATAGACGCCACCAGATGCCTTCATTGGCCCAGCAGCTGACAAGTAGAGATTTTAAGTCTTGGCAAGAAGAGGTCTCTCTGAGAGGGCATCCAACACTTCCCAACTCTGCACATTTTTTTCTTTGCTTTGGAAGCTGGGCTGGGACCACCTCCCTTTGGGGTCCTCATCTGGCACGCCAAAGTCAAGCTCCCTGAGTGCATAGCCAGCGTGGATCCTTGCCTCAGGGAGGGGTGCTGTAGAATAGGTAGCATGAGAAGTTGAAGGTCAACTTCAGCTCCAAGGGAAATGGAACTGAGAAGGGAAAGCAAAGCTCAAAAGCAAACATTAATGTATAAGAATAACCTGGAACCCAAGAGCTTCTTTGTAAGGAAAATCCTGGTTACATGCAAGGGCCTGTGGGTGATTACATTTGATTTGGGGCTGTCGTCATGAACCTGAATATCTCTCTGAGGTCTGCGATATGCATTTTCATCTGCGCATGTGGCCCTCTGCTCCAGCTAAACTGGAATATTTGCTGGACCTGGATCCTTGTGCTTCCTACCTCTATATTTGTGTCTAGGCTCTTCTAAGTCTTGAACTGTCTTCTTAGTTAACTCAAACCAATATGCCAGCATCATATCAAGCAATGGAGGTCCAACGTCGTAGAAGATGCTTTAATTATACTTAAGGACTCAAAAATTCATTTTCAGGAAATGGAAACGGAGCATATTACAAACCAAAAATTTAATGAGTATTTACTGATCATCTATTCTGTGCCAAGAGTTGTTCTAGGTGATGGGTTTAGTGGTAAAAATAGCAGAGTCTCTGCTGTCCAGGATCCACATGAGGAGAGGAAGCAGAAATAAACGAATAAAACTGTGATAAAGAAAAAGCAAGCAAGCTAATTTGCATGGAGGGGATGAGGTATACTTCTTCAGATAAGATGGCCATGGCTAGCATCGCAGATAGGGTGGCATTTGAGCATAGACCTAAAGGAAGTGAGGGCGTGCAGGTGGTTTGGAAGGAAACACACAGCATGTAGTATGGCCTCACATGTGCAAAGACCCTGAGGTGAGCTCACGTTTGTGAGACCAGTGGGCTAAAGAGGAACAGGGAAAGGCAGAGCATCATGGGATTGTGTCTGAGAGAGAAGGGGCTGTATCCTGAGGCATTCTCATTTTTCTCTGAGTGAGATGGAAAGCTACTGGGAGTTGTAAACAGAGAAAGTGGTTAGTGAAGAGGGGGAAGAGGTAAAAAAAAGTGGACAAATTCTGCAATATAAAAAGTCAAATACAATTTGTTGACTTAGATTGGTATTTGAAAGAGTAATCAAAGATGAATTTAAATTTTTTACTAAAGTTTTGGGGAGAATATAGATTCCTTTTACTGAAATGTAGATAAATTAAGGGAAGAGTTAGCATATTGGAACTGGGAAACATTATGGGCTGTAGAGCTGGGAACTGACCTTGGATTCTCCTGTCAAGGTCATCATGATGACAAGAGCTTTCCTGAGGGGATGGTGGAGACCTATGGGAATATATACTTGGAGACAAGCACCATAGTGGGTATTTATGGGGTACAGTGGCCCACTGTCCCTGGGCAGCTCCTTTCCTGACCTCTGGTGACCCAAATCCCAGCCACCCCTAATGCCCATTATATCTGCCCCATGATTTACCCTCATCTCCCTTCCCTCTAGTATTGCCCTGCCAAATTAGGTAGGTTCACTTTCTCCTCACACACAATAGGATTTCCATGACACTGACCTGCTCCTGTCCACATTGTCAGCAACGGAAGCAGAGGGGCTGTGTTGTACCTTAGTCACATACTTCTAACTCACCTTCAGTTCTACCTCACCCTGTCCCAAGGCCGTCTACACCGATTGCTAAAGGCTGGAGCAAGGCTTCTAGACCATTTTCTCTCATATCTCCTGGAGGGCTTTTTAGAACACAGATTGCTGGCCCCCACCTGGCTTTCCTGGAGAACCTGGCTGTGTATGTGTGTGTATGTGTGTGTAAAGGCATCTGATCTGGCAGCATGGGAGAATGTAAATGCCATCTCTCCATCCTATGACATGCCAGAACTATATCTTGCATTAGCATCCCACACAGAGCACGCACGGGTCACCTCTCTACCTACCGTAAGAGACAGCCAAATAGCTACTCGTCTGGATTTACTAATATCAAAGGCCTCAGGCCCCTTGCAGCCTCCAGCAAGGGTACCAAAGAAACAGGTGCAGAGTCTCTAGTACCTGCTTCTGTACAATTTCACCACCCAGGTTCTGAAAGGTTTTGGTGGCTCCCAAGTATATATATTTAAGCTATCTTACAGATTTGTTCATGTACGCATCATTGAAGGGTTACATTCTATGTCAATCTATAAGGTTGAGAATGAGAAATGATCCATATGTATCCAGAATATTCAGAATTTTAGCTGTTTCACAGTGCCTGCTTTTAAGAAAACAGACTATTGAAACAAATTGTTAATAGGACGATTGTGAGCACATAGGAAGGAAAACAGCCCTCACTAGACGCAAGCATTGAATCACGGTGACACAGCTCAAGCTGTCCAACCTGACTTCCTTTGTATAATAAGTTACTTGGGAAAGTTGATAGCCATCACTTTTTAAATTTCAGCAGGGCATTTCCTAGGGTCCTCAGGGTGATCCCTGATGTTCGGTGGATTGGAACCTGAATGAATGACGGTCTGCATCGTGTTCTGAATAATGGATGCGTGTCAACCTGGAGGAAGGCCTGGGTCCTTGACCCTATCCTGTTTAACATTTTTAAAAACGGAATTAGATAAAAATGCAATGGGCACAGGGATCACAATTTCACATGACCCACAGCTGGGATAGATAGGTAATAGCATGATAGAATGGAATTTCAAAGGATTGACAAATGCCGGAAGTGGGTCAGGATTAATAAAAAAGGAACAGCGATCTCAAAGCAGTTAAAGAAAACAGGCTTAGTAGCAGAATTTTTTAAAAAAGTTTAGAAATTTTAGTTGCTAAAAAAGCATAATATGTCATTATTGCAACATGACTTCCCCAGGAGTTGATATATGGGGCTGTACTAATAGACTAGCAGAGGCCAGAACAAACTACATTTGCAGCATTGCAAGCAGTTAGGGATTCCTAGGCAAACAGAATCATGTCCGAGTGGTCTACATGATGAATAGACTAGATGATGGGCCTATGATTCTTATCACGAGCGCCAGAAGGAATCGAGGAGCTTAGCTTTCAGCCTGGAGAGGAAAAAACTGAAGGAGAACCCAGTGACTGGAATATTTTCAAATGTCTCATATGAATTCCACTTAGTTTGAATGGCCCCAAAGACCAAACCTAAGTTCAATCAATGAAGTAATAGAGTTACACATATTGACTTAATCTAAAGATAAGACTCCTACTATTCAATATGATTTGTAGGGGAAGTGATGATGATGAATGATGTTGATGGCGATGATGACGATGATAATGAAGTGAACACGAAGTTCTAACACATCATGGAGGTTCATGAAGCGTGGCTCGCTTGAAACAGAGTGCTTGATTCAATGAGATGTTTAGCATGGTGAATTTGATCTCACTGGGGAAATGCAGCCACTGGCTGAGCAATGATGTTGCAGGAGAGATTCAGGTATCAGGAGCTTGAACGAGAAGCCCTTATGTTATGGAAACGCTGTGACTGTGCTTCTTTAAGTTGGTGCACAGAGAAAACTGTCAGTGTAACATATTATTTTCCCCCAAAATTATAGATTGTTTCCTCTGGATGTTTTGAAGTCTGAGGGAAGTTGTGAAGCTGAGGGTATTGGTTGCAAAGTCTGCTCTTGCCACACATCTGAGTGAGGAAGTGCCTAAGAGTCCGAATCTATAGGTTTGTCTTCAGATGATCACTGTTTTATTGCTTATAAATAATCAAGCTGTTGGTTGTTTATAGCTGATCCTGTGCCAATATGTCTTGGCTTGGCCAGTGCATTACAGTCCAACTCCATACCGTGATAAAGTAGAATGCCTACCACTCGATCAGCAAGTTGGGTGCCACATAAAAATCTTAGAAAATCATTTCATTGATCTTTGCGTCTTCCATGCCAGTATAGTGCCTAGCACCTTCCTGTACTCAACAACTTTTGCTTGATTAAAAATAAATAGAAAAAAAGAACTAAAGAACAATGTCTATTGAACTGACCTTAAGAGATGTGAGATGAAAAACAGAGAGGTTCAAGTTCAATATATCCTCACCTTACACCTCAGCAAGCCCAAGAAAGAGGGGCAGAAGTTCAAACGCAGACCTGCATGTGAATATTTGTAGAAGCTTGATTGGTAATGTCCCAAGATTGGAAACCCTAAATGTATTTCAGCTGGTGAGTAGATAAAAAAAAAAAAAGATACATCCACACAATAGAATACTACTCAGCATTAAAAAAGAAGGGACTACTGATGACAGGATACTATGACTGAACCTGAACTGCATTATGTGGAGCCAAAGAAGCTAGATTCGAAGGCTAAACACTGTTTTGATTCCATTCACATTCTTGAAAGGGCAATACTGTTAGTGTAGGTAACTGATATTAATAAAGAAGTGAGCAAAGGGAATCAGACATTATTAAGCATAATCAACTGGGGAGAATAAGTCTGCAGCTTCACACACTCCAGGGAATTAACCCTTTTCCCTTCCCCCTTGTCCCCATGTATTGGATTGTCAGGGGGAGCAGGAGAGCAGGGGCAGCTGAGAGGGGAGGGAGAGGAAGAGGCTGCTTCTGTGAGGCATGAGCAGTAGGAGCCAAGAGAGTAAGCATAGAGGCCTGTCAGTCTAGCCTGGGAAAAAGACAGTGAACACCTGGGAGCAGCCTTCTATTTTTCTCCCAAATAAATCTTGCTACCAGACCTCATATTTCCTTGCAGGTCCTTGAAAATGTTTTTCTCTGACATTGCAAGGACCCCATTTCCACTAGCAACAAAACTATAGTGAAGAAAAACAGGGGACGATGGTTGGAATTGGCAAAAAGGGGAACAAGAGAAATTTATAATTGATGCAAACATCTTATATCTTAACTAGAAGCCCAGCGCGTGAAATTGCATGGCCCCACCCACTCGCATGCGCCTCGCTTGCAGCCCTGCCCACCCGCCGTTTGGTCGTTATGGTGTGACAGCGTCACGGCGAAGGGGTTTTTATAATAGAGATTAAGAAGGCTTTCACATGACTGGGTTTGTTCAAACATATAGACCTATACACTAAGAGTGCTAAATTTTACTGTATATAAACTATACCTCACTTTAAAAACATAGCAACAAAGTAGAGGCTGGTAAGGACTGGATCAGCCTCAAAGAAAGTAAGGTAAAAACTGGCCTTTGAAGTCAGTGAATTAGGTTTAGCAGAGAAGAGGGATGGAAGATGGCCACCCAAATGCTGCTTTCCTTTATCCCAATTTCTCTCTTCCTTGGTGTAGAGTTGCTATCTTTTCTGTTGAGGGACTTTTTTTCTTCTTCCCCATTTCAATGATTTCCTTTTGATCTGCATCAAGGCCCACACTGGGCAGGTCTCCTCCCCTTCCCAGCAGTGGACAGCCACTTCCACCAGGCCTTGCCAGCAGGACCACCTCCCCCGGGGCAGGCACCTGGGAGCCTGAAGCCTCCTGCCTTTGAGCTGAACACAGTGATCTCAAAGGTTAACCTTGAATTACAAAGGGCCACTTACCCACTCATGAGGAAAGGTATGGGAAAGAAGAGGCTTTAACTGTTTCAAAGGTTCAAATACTTCTCCTCATCCTCTTCAAGTACAGTAGAGAAATTGCCACCCAGGGCCTTAGAAAACTGGGTGCTGAGTCTCGGTATGCTTTGAGGTCAATGACTTGATTTCTCTGAGATTCACCTTTCTCTTCTAGAAAAAAGGTTGTAAAAAGATTATAAGGTGTCTGAGGTCCTTTCCCAGTGCCAACATTCTATCTTGTGCTACTAATACCATTGTGATTAGCTAGTTATTCATAATGGGAAAGGAGCAAAGGGAAGGCCAGACGTTATAGGCATGGCCATCTGGGCCACTTCACCAGGAAGCTGCAACTTTGCACTCCCAGTGCAGCGCTGGTCCATTCCCTGCTGGGGGAAAGGACTGAACAAAGGGAAGACGGGGGCATGAGCAGTGAAGTTGGGGTAACATAGAGAAGGTGCTTGCCGCCAAATCTGGGAACAAGGATAAGGGAGTAAGGGAGTAGGGGAGAGCTGGGCCACTACAAGCCCATGAGGATGTGGTAATACGTAATCCTCCAAACAAAGGAGTTGGTGCTCTTAGCTCTTGGTGCTCTTGTAGCTTCTCTGGTGGGACAGAGGGAGATGGGATCTTGGAAACTCAGGAGTGTAATTCTATGGAAATAAAGCTTTCTGGCATACTCATTCGCCTGTGCAAGTCTCAGAAATTTCTTTATCTCGGGACATTGCAAGAAACTCACTCTCACCAGCAACCTGTGGGGACTAGGAGCACTCCCCACCGATAAGACCACCATCTCTCAGCGAAAAGCAGCTGGAGGTTGTCCCATCTGAGCACGAACCCTGCCCTTGACACACAGTTCCTTGGCGTCCCCCTCTCTGATGCCACCAAGTGCATATGCCAGAATCCCTGGAGCATCAGCACATATATCACCAGGAGGTCATCAAGCACACCAAGCGGCACAGGGCAGGGTTAGGGCCTCAGCTCCACCCTCCATGTGTGACCTGAGACAAAAGGCTTAACCTCAGTTTTCACAGCTGAAAGATGGCAAATAATATTCTGTACCTGGCTGAGTGGTGAGAGGACTAAACATTGGAAATCAGTATATTTGGCCAGGCATATAACAAGTATTTAGTAAATAATAGCTGTTAATATATATCATTATTTGATAATGTTTATTATTATTATTATCATCACCACTAATATCAAAGAGTGTCAGAAAAGTGTCTAATACACCAATGTGCAAGCTATCATTTAGCTTCAAATCTAACTCTTATAAATACTCTCCATTCTTCATTGCTAAAGCTGTCTCTGTGAAACCCACGCCGGGAGCATCAGTCTGATTCCCAGGCTCCACACTGGCCTGGAATCCCAATGCTGGAGGCTCCGGGTTGCGTATGAATCAGGGAAGGTTCCAGGAGAATGCAGCCTGGGCAGGGGAGAGGAGAGAGCTGGAGGCAGTGGCCCTGGCAGCTTCTGGCTTCCAGAGAGTGATTGATCACCAGGTTTCTGATGAACATGTGAGAAAGGCTGCGGTGAGACAGCAAGCAGCACGAGCCATAATTAAAGTAACAGCTCTTGTTTTCTGAATGCTGTTTGCGTGGTGCCTGACTTTCTAGGCAATTTTCCGTCTCGTCTCCCACTTTAGGATAGCCTCTGGAGCTGGCTGATGAGCACTCCACTGAGCGTGTGTGGAAGGGGCTGGGGAAGAGGGAGGAGGAAGGGTGCTGGCCCCTGGGTTCTTGATTGAAATGCCCCGAGGAAGCAAGTGCTTGAAAGTCCCGCAGCATGAAACAGCCTCCTGAGAACCCGCGTTGCAGACACCTGCAGAGGCCAGGAACTCAAGGATACCTGGGAAGTATTTGTCAAGAGGGACGTCATCATTTCCAATGTCTGCGGGAAGGAAGAGGAAGGCCACATCATAAATTCATCACTAAATCCGTTCTTCCTGGCAGCTATCTCCAACCTGAGTGTATATTTCATAGCGTGTGAATAACCGAGAGCCCAGCCACAGACTTTGCCTTAGTCTCCAACTGGAGTCCCTCTCTCTTAGATCTCTCCTCTCTCGCTGGCTCCCTTCTCTTTGTCACTTGCCTTTCTTTCCCTCACTGCCCACTTCCCTCCTCCCCACTTGGCAAATGTCCTCCAGATTCGGGCACTGTGACACCCCAAACAGGCTCACAAATCAGAGACGTCTTTTGTGGGAGCCCTGGGAACCAGCTGTGCTGGCTGAGCTGTCCCCCGCCAGCAAAGGCCAGGTTCTATGAGAAATCTCCAGCGGGGTTTCATCTATCAATGTCCAACCAGGGTTGCCACAGGTCAGGGCAGCTACAAGTCATGCTTAAAAGGTTGGTCAAATAATTTCCCTAAAAATTCCAAGCCCCAGAACATGTCATACTTGGTTGATGTCCCCCTTGGATAAGGCCTCTGATGGTCATCTTTGCCTCGTGGTTCTACCACTTTGGTTCAGAGATGAGTGGCATTGGCTTCTAGGTGGGAATTACACATTCTTACAGACACTGCTCTGGGTCTTGCCGTTTCCCAATTTCCCCCAGTGGTAGTAACATCCCTGAGAATGCATGACCCCACATGACTTCTCCTTGGGTTTGGTGTGTGTTGGGCAATCGATACACGGCGGCATCACCTTCCTCCTGGGGCTTTGCTCTGCTGGCTGATAAATGAATTTGTGTTCTGTGAACACGTCCCAGCTGGATGTCGAGGTCCAGCTGTTTAGGGATGAATTGCCAACAGATGACCCCACACATGGGTGGCCTGCTGGATCCTCACCTCTCCGGGACCAGTGGTACTAGACACAGTGACTGCTTCAGGCATCACCCATTTTTTTCTCTGCCTTGCAGACTGGAGGAGAGAACTATCATCTCTGAATGCAACTGAAATCTGAGAAAAATCCTGTACTCTTAATCACAGACCCGCAGGAGCAGGGAGGTATGACAGAGGGGTTTGCCCATCAAGAGACACTCATGCCTATAATCTGCCCATGTTGCCAGCTCAGTGCATTATGCTCTATACATAATTGAAGTCCTTGTGGTGTGTGGGACCTCCTGTCCCAGGTCCTAAAGCCTTACCCTTGTGACCTGAGCCCTAAACCAAGGCTAATGGGGCCTGTGATTTCGCAGAGCAGAGCACAAGCTCTGATTTGAAAGTCAATGCAGAATCGAATTCCATAGTGGACACTGTCTCTTTCTCAGAATCCCAAGCTGGGTCTTCATTAGCACAGGCAGACAGGACCGGGTACTCTCATCTGAATGAAACCGAACAACTCACAAAGCATGTTTCTGCGGGTCTATGAGAGGGGCTGTGGTGGTCCCCTGGTTATTCCTGGAGTCACAAAGCCCTTCTCTGCCCTCCAAAGCTACAACAGGATGCCCTGATGGGTGCTAATAGCTGACAGATGGCTGATGACCACCAGGGGCATGGCCCTTTGAGCCACCATTCGGGGTAGGTGCTATTGCCCAGCAGGGCTTCAAGCAGAGCAGCAGGAGAGCAGGTGCACAATCTATTTGCCCTCGGATATAGCTGGTATACCAGATGCCTGCTCAGAGGGTGCCCAGCCCCCAGAGCCAAGGATTAAGCTCATGAAAGGAAAGAGCAAGGAAGAAAGGGAGCGAGGAAAGGAGCAGGAAAAGAGTGAGAAGATCGAGAAGGAAATGTGAAGAAGCGGGATGGGCTATATTCCAAGCTGATAGTGCAGCCATGACTCAGTGAGTACTTTCTGAGGGCCAGGCCCTGTGCAAACTCTATCTATCTCATTTAATTCTTGAAGTAATAAGTATTATTACTAGTATTATCTTTAATTTGTAGTGGAGGAAACTTACTCTCTGAGAGTTTAAGGAACCTGTCCTGGGATGTATAAAAATAGCCATGCAGTTGGCATAAGTCTGAAGAAACTGTGAAGGTTTGCCAGGCTGGTGTGGCTCAGTGGTTGAGCATCAACCCAGGAACCAAGAGGTCTCTGGTTCGATTCCCACTCGGTTATATGCCGGGGTTGCAGCTTGTTCCCCAGTAGGAGGCAGCCAATCGATCATTTTCTTATCTCATCAATATTTCTGGCTCTCTATCCCTTTCCTGTCCTCTCTCTCTAAAAATCAATTTAAAAATAAAACAAAAAAAGAACTTGTGAAGGTTTGAGAAAAGCGACAGCTGAGTACTCATCTTGAGTCTTGGGAAGTCGCTCCGCCCTGGAGTCCTGCAGGCTGTGTGAGGGGCCTTGAATGTCTCCTAAAGATGAGAACCATTCCTCTTGTCTCTGTATCTTGAAAGCTGAGCAGCACAATTAGTTAATGTTTACAATGCGTTTCAATAAGGAAAGTGCCACTTACAGGCACAGCTCCGAAACCTCCCCGTGGCTGTCTCGGCACATTCGGTCTTCTCCACTGGAACCAGGTGGTTGAGTGTCTCATGGCTCCACCTCCCTACAGGCGCTGACAGAGCAATAGAATCTATCGTAAAACTAATATCCTTAGAAGGGAGACAGCTTTTCTGAAAGCAAAATAACAAAGCAATGATTTCTTCTCTCCTTTTAAATTATTTCCTTGGTGTCGGGGATTGGCAGGCTTATCCCTCTCTCCAAGCCACGCTCTCAACTTCTCCTATAGGGGGGATGCATCATCACCTGCTCTCCAGCTCAATACACACACACACACACACACACACACACACTCACACTCACTCACACACACACATATTCACACACACACACACACACACACACACACACACACACACACACTGTACATGGATCACGACTCAACTGTGAGGTTTCTGGCCTGCAGGGACTTTGAAGAATTGCTTGAGCAGCTTGTGCATGAGGAATGGGGAAATTTCAAATATATTGAAGTCAGATGTTTTTGTATTGGTAAAGATAGGGAAGGGTGTGAGTAGAGGAGGAGGCAAAAGAAAGTAAGAGGAACTAAGGGGAGAGAAGGGGGAACAGAGAACACGGAAGGGGAAATGAATTGTAACTCGAAGAAGCCTGGGTGCTTAATAGGCATGCCCTTAGAGTAAGGTGACCAGACGTCTCACATTTGGTGGGACAGTCCTGATTTTTAACACTTTATCCCATGTCCCGCAGTGTTTTAAAAAGTCCCGATTTTTGGAAAGAGACATATGTACTACTCTTTGTAATATTTTAAGTAGTAATAATAAGAAAAGAACACCCCCCCCCCC